>JAOEGS010019568.1:0-24278 GCA_025447755.1 Corythornis vintsioides | reverse complement strand
TCCAGGGTAGCAATCCTGCTTGTGGCCCTGTGCCTACTGCCTGTAATTCTAAACTCCACCATCTCATGGTCACTACACCCAAGGATACCTCCTACCTTCGCACCCTCAACCAATCCCTCTTTGTCAGTACAAGGTGTAGCATCACTCCTCTCCTTGTCAGCTCCTCCAATACCTGCATTAGGAAGTTATAATCAATGCTCTGGAGGAATCTACTGGACTGAGAGTGCCTGGATGGGCCACTTTGCCAATAAATGTCCTGGTAATTAAAGTCTCCCCGTGACAACCAGAGCCTGAGATTTCGAGGCTACTTCCAGCGGCTTGTAGAAGGCCTCATCATCTTCCTGATCAGGTGGCCTGAAGTAAACACCTACTACAATGTCTCCCATATTAGTCTCCCCCTTTATATTTACCCACAAGCTCCCAACCTGCTCCTTATTGCCCCCAGGGAGAGCTCAATACATTCCAATTGCTCTCTCACATAGAGAACAACTCTACCACCTCACCTTGTCAGCCTATCCTTCCTAAAAAGGACATAGCCATCCTTGACAGTGTTCCAGTCATGAGAGCTTTCCTACCATGTATCAGTGATTGCAATGAGATCACGGTCTTGAGATCATGTACAGATCTCTACTTCATCCTGTTTGTTCCCCATGCTGCGTGCATTTGTGTACAGACATTTTAGTGAGTTTGTAATGCTAGAGTACCTCCTGACTGGTACCATCCCTGAGGTAGCAGTGGAGCTGGCACAACACCCCACAACTGTCTCCAGTTTGTTTCCTGCAGGACACGTTTTTCCCCTTCATATCACAGTAACATGACTCTTGCTAGAACTTCAGCACAGTGGGCCAAAGGTAAAACTTTCCTTTTTTACAGAAAAGCACGTTGCTTTATGCTTCTCTGTAAAATGCAGTTCCTGGGTTGATAACCAGGCTCCTGACTCAAGACTAAGGCTAGGGATAAAAAAAAATTGACAAACACTCCTTTACAAGTTTATGTCAGATTGCATAATTTAAAGACTATTCCAAATCAAAAAGCCCCAGAAGTCCAGTCCAGATTGGCTTTCCATTAACAGTGGTATAGTAGAATAAGACAATCAACTGATTCCACAAGGGAATCAATTAGTTCCTGTGAAAAACAACTGACCTGAAACCTGCGTTACAGACACTGAAAGAGTTTGTACAAAGATCTCCACACACAGATTGCAGGCTCTTTCTTTGAAATTCAGAAAATCATGGCAGGGTTTCCTTTTTGCCTTTGCACCTGGTGGTAAACACAGCTATGTAATCTCACACAGAGCTTTAGGGAAGGCAGGTATGCTCCCAGGTTGAAACCTGCAGTCTGAAGAAATCAGCTGCAACCATTCCCTTTATTTTCATAACACAAGCAGCTTCCTATAACAAATAATTCCAAACAGAACTAGCTCTTTGAAAATTATCATTTTGAACAAATATTTCCAGCCACAAGCCAACAGTGTCAAAAAAACAACCAACCAAAAAAAAAAAACCAAAAAAAGAAAAAACCCAACCCAAACCAAACAAAACTTCCAGTAAACAGAAAATAGATTATTGTTCTCAAATGACAGCTTTCATGCTGTTTATCCCAAAGGATCCTCAGAGCTTGTGTAGTACGAAACAAATTTGCCACTGGTTAAAAATGTAAATTCTTTAAATACATAAAACCCTAATGAAAAGGCTTGTAACATTTCCCTTTTCCTGATTCCCACTTTTGTCTTTTTATCTTTCTAGAAGAAGACGTTGATTATAATTACAGAGGAGACATAAATGTATGCTTAATTTTGTGTTAAAAAAAATTTAGAAAGTAAAAATGTGGTCTTGTGTATCTGTGGGATTGAGTGTATTTATGTGTTCCTACACATGAATGCATATATGAATGGTTTCATGGCTTTTAAAGAATTTAACTTCAGTGCACCATATTTAAAAGCACATAATTTGTAGAGAGCACATAAAAGAGTTAGGATTTGCCTATAGACATGAGCAAGAAAAGCTGCTTTGAGATTCCATCATCTCTTTAATGATTTCAAGATGCAGAGTAATGCAAAGCACAAGGACTGACTCTGCTTTCCTGGTGAAGCAATGAGCGCTGTAGGATCAGTGCCACAGCCTGTTGCTTTCTGCTTGTGTTTAGAGGAGCTTGTGATCATCACAGCATGGTCAGCTGTTGTGAGCTCAGAGCATACTACACCACATGCTCAGGCTCCACAGTCCCAGAGCAGTGAACACAAGATCAGGTCCAAAGGCACACAGCTGCACACAACTCAGTCTTGTAACATGACCAAGAATTTGCTAGTTCAGTGGTCTGATTGCAGATGCAAGAGTATAGGAAAGATAGATTATCTATCTTTCAGGCTTTCCCTGGTCTTAGAGCCTGAGAAACTCTGCATTGATTGGTCCCATCTTCCTGCTCTTCCAACATCTCATTGTTTCTGAGACAAAATAAAAGAACCACAAATCTATTTTTACAGTAGGTTGTTCTAGCTAAATGCATCCATCATCTTCTGAAGATATACACAGGTGAACCTTCTTACTTCTTTTCAAACCAGACTGTATTTTGTAAATACAATTTGCAATTGAGGCAGACAATGCCCAGTAAACCTTACTCTGCTACCAACAGTTGTATGCTGGACACCAGAGAGTTTTTAAGTTGCCTAACTTGCCCCTCCAGTTTCTAGTGTGGATTCACAGAAATGATACAGCAGGAACTTTGCCCTCTTCTGCTACTGCTTGGAAATCTCTGGTTTATAGATTTGTCCAAGTTATTTCTGTTGAATAGCATCTATAAATAACTTGCATAATGCCTCAAGTGTGTTATGGAATTATTGGGAGTTTTGTCTGATTAGAAGAAATAAGAAGTAAAAGCTTAAAGAAATAAGCTTAGTATTTTACGTAGTAATAAAGAACACTAATTGAAGGGCTATGGATCTTTTCATGTGCTTAAAACTAAGAACATACTCAGGTATTTTGCTCAGCTGGAGACACTTGGCCTGTGAAATAATGGTGGTCCTTATTTTCCTCTGAAACAGAAATGAACACAAAATGTGTTTTAAGATGTGTAAGATCAGAACTTTTTGTTATCAAATTAAAAAAATAATAATTTTAAAAAGACATGTCTATTCAGTGTGTTTGAAGTCACTTCCTTTCCTTCTCATACCCAAGACTCGGAAGCAATTTCTCAGTAGATGTCTGGAGAGAAAAAAGGCAATTGTATGCTATAGAATAGACTACAGCATCCTTGAAGAGAAAATAAAAAGCATCAAATTACAGCTTACAGGTTGTGTACACTTCCATGCCTCTTGTTTCAATGGGCATATCTGGATTTTGAATAGCACCACAGGGACATCTACTCCTACTTAGCCATTAAACAAAAGATTCAACTGAACACCAGTCAGTGCTGTTTTGTGAAGGGTAGAAGGGTAACAATAGGGAGCACTCTCTTGTAATAGGAAAATACATGGGTTTTTTTTTAATTAATGAAAGCAAGAATATGAATGACAGCTTGATTGAAAATTGTTTTCATGTTTAGGTCATGCACTGAGGAATTCTCTGTTTCTCATCTGGAGCATGGAAATGGAGCAAACAACTTTCTCAAGTTAGTTCTGGATTCATTTAAAAATATTTTTCTTTCTCTTCACTCTCAGGTAGCTAACATCATGCTTTCATTGGAAAAGATAGATTTTGTACAGCCCAAAGAAAATACTTCCCTTCCTTACACTGATTTCAGTGTACTTTACAGCAGGCCTTTTGAATCACAGTACATTCACCAGTGTGTTTTACAGGTGAGCCCAGACAGCATGTCCATAGCATCTTAGGCTACCATATGTTTGTTTCTAAATATAGATCAATTTACTACCATGGTAGACAGGTTAACTCTTCTTCTAGTTTAGAACACCCCCCTTTATTTCACAGATATCACATCAAATCTGATGAGACACGGATGTGTTTCACTACACAGGAATAAATAGGTGACTGCACAGGAAGAAGTGTGTGTTCTATGCACATGATGTTTATACCAAGCATTCTTTTTATGGGTTTTGCAACAGAACAACAGGTCTGCAAAACTCATTTCTGCTTTTCAGAGTTGTAGGTGGCTGATTGTTTATTTGGTGTAAATACATTTGGGTTAGACTCAAGGCATGTCTTTGAAAAACTTCTTGGAGTTTCTTTTCATCCAGAGTTTAAGCTCTTTACATCCACCTTTTCCCACCTTTTTCAGCTGTGCCTGATTCAATCACCTGAGTGGTGTTGCAGAATGAGATTTCAACCCGAGATAGAAGGATTAGACCAATCTCACACTCCTTTTCACAAAATCCCATAGTCTTCGGTGCAAAGTCAGTGCAACAGTAGAAGCTTTTATCACCTTGGGTAGGGATCTGCTATGATCTAAATTATACTGGGTTTTGATAAAGTGGCTACCTACTGGTGTAGCTGCAGGAGTTAGTTTTGCATTCACATACCACATAACCAAGAAATTCTGTCAAAAAACTTTCTACTAAGCCCCACATACTCTCATTACCTTTTGTATATGGGGACCTTCAGGAAGAACTGATCTCACGCCCACTAAAGTCACTGAACAATACCAGTGGCTTCAGTGGTTATTTGATAAAACTAGCAATTGCAGATGTGTCCTGCAAAGATGGACAGATCCCAGCTCCAATCACACTGATGCAAGAAGCTTCCATACTATTGTATGCAATTGATGATGGAAAGAGAAATGTGGGGATTTTTCATATGGCCAAAAACTTTACAAATTATGGTCAATCCAACCTAATCAAGAGCATCAAATACCAATAACATCTAAATAATGCAATTTCTACATTTATTCAACATAGAGTTTTCTGAAGAAGCAACCATTTGACTATGTGCCCAATGCACATTTTATCAGAATAAATTGGAACAGCTTAACTAGCCATCAACCTGTCAAGCAAAAATCCTCATACTTTTAATGACTCAGGGCCAGAGTTCAAGAGCTGAAAAGCTAGAAAGCAAGGAATTCCCATTTCCAGCCTTCACAAATGCAGCACTGCCAGGCCTGCCTGGCACCTAAGGCTTGACTATAGAGAATATAGTGCACAGCCATCAGCCTACCCTACAGATTAATTCTTCCCACCCATTGCTCCATCTTCCATGTTTTCCTGGTGAGGTCGCTGAGCTTCAACCTGACCAATGTGCAACATAAAATATCTTAAACACGACACTAAAAACATGTTAACATTCTTCTCAGAGCTGTAGGCTTTGGCTTTCGTCACTACCAAACCCCTTAGAAAGGCTGTCCAAGGATGCTGTATAGAAGTCAGCACTTTCCTTCAGCCAGACAATCAAGCTTCCTCAAGTCACTTGAGAGCTGAACATCTGTTACTTAGCAACTGGGAAGGCAGTTTGGGAGCATGCACCACCCTTGCCACTGTCTTCTTGCAAACTTGTCACAGATCCAGCTACTCCATGCAAATAATCCTTCCCACAAAGGCAGAAGGCTAACATAAGAAGATTATACATTTCCAGAAATAACACTTTAGTTGAACACTTCTCTAAATTATAGCTAGGAAATGTCTAGTGTATAATTTTCTCCATAACCACTGGATACTTAATGCAACAACCCATCAGTCAAAAGCTGTTTCTAGGTCAGAGACACAGCTTGGGTAAAACATTTAAGCACAAGTGAATTCATCTCTTGGTCAACAACATGCCTGCTCACCTTTGCAGTCCAGATACACCACTTGTCTGCATGAGGTTTTGTTTTGTTTGAGAAACCTCCAATAATCACAAAAGTCTTAACTAATTGATATACATATTATGTGTTTGTATACAAGTATCCATGTCATATACTGGTGGATTTAAGGATTGTTTCACTCTGCATCATTCTTTCCAGATAAAACAGGTTATGACCTTGGGTTAATTTCTAAATTTACTGTCCATGATCTGTTTGCTGCTAGTTACCTTCATCTTTGGTCATATGTATTTCGATTCATTTTATTCATTTAGAGTTGCAGTTGAAGATCCTAGCAACAAAATAATGATTCTGACTAACTGGTTTGGTTCTCGTGGAAAAAGAACATGCCATATTTACCTGGCTTTGGGCTAGCTCCATGTGCTTTCTTCACGTGAGGAAGTATTGTAGATGTTATATCATTCAAGTGAACTTATTCTTATCACATCAGCTATAAATTTTGTTTTATACTTTTTGTTAGCTTTCATGGCAGTTATTCCAAAAGCAAAATATACTTATTTCTCTTGACATCCTCAAATGTTACTTTTGAAGTTTTCCTAAAACTCACATAGGCAGAACATTTATACAAAGAAAGGAGAGGTTTAAACCTATTTAACATATTACCAGATCAAGCTCTTTTAAATAACCACCTTTTTCAAACAAGCTGCTTTGTCATCAATAAGCAACACAAAAGCAGTGCTTATGTTCTAAATTTGCAGTCTAACAGGTTATCTAACTCTATATTCAATATAATGATTACATGTCCTCCCAGCCCTCTCCAGCAAAGTATTCTTCACTCAAGGGAGCATTGTTTACTACATGCTGAATGGTTTGTGAATTTTTAACACCACAAAGTTATTTTAGTAAAATACTTCTAAATGCTTTTATGATTCCTAATGTGGCAGTTCAAGATTTAACCTTGGTGACAGTGAAGATGCAGTCAAACTGTGTGCTATGCAGAAAGAAGCACAAGTATTAATAAAGAAGCAGGAAATATCATTTACTAAAGGCTTGCTTCAGTCTTCAGAAATTAACCACTTAATTTTGGGAAAGGAGTATTTCCAACTTAAAAACTAGTACTAATGTCTGTGGTAAAATGAAAGGAAATAAAGAATTCTAAAACCATTTTATCTTAGTTTTTTCCACTGTCACCTTGACTCTTCTTGCTCTAAACATGGGGTGTTATCACTGCCAAAAGCAGACACTGTAAAAACATGCTGCTAACTTCAGACAGTGCAGTTAGGATAACTGAGCTGAAAAGTAAAGTCACTGAACAGAATTAGTTCTGTTCTCACTCAAACCAAGACAGACCTGACAGAGAAGGTACAAAGGCATCAATAAAAATTATCCGAGGGTTGAAAACCCTCTCCTGTGTGGATAGGCTGAGAAAGTTGGTGTTGTTCAGCCTGGAAAGAGAAAGCTTCAGGGAGACCTTGTAGCTTTTCAGTACTTATGAGGGCCTACATGAAAGCTGGGGACAGACTTTTTAGCAGGGTCTGCTGTGTCAGGACAAGGGATGATAGTTTTAAACTATAAGAGGGGAGATTTTGACTAGACAGAAGGAAGAATTTATTATTTTTCTTTTATGATGAGGGTGTTGAGACACTGGAACAGATTGCCCAGAGAGGTAGTAGATGCTACATCCCTGGATGTGTTCAAGATGAGGTTGAATTAAGCAACCTGGTCTAGTGGGAGGTGTCCCTATCCAAGGCAGGGGGTTGGAATTCTATGATCTTTAAGGTCCTTCCGACCCAAACCATTCTATGATTCTATTCTTCATTGTGCACAATACACTCTTGCTCCATGGATCCGACTGGATTTCTGATATTACAAGGCAAATTTTATAATCATAATAATCTCAGTCTGCAAAAGCTTCAGCTTGCAGAATCAACTGATAACCTTTCAGTTACATCAGGATGATTTTTGAGTTTTACCTGCATTCATGAAAGCTGTCACTTACAAACATTTTACAATGTGCTGCAGGCACTTAGTCCAGAAGAACAGTCTCACTGTTTTGCTTTAAGAACTCTGCTAGATTAAGAAGGAAGATTTTACTGAAATCTCTTAAGCAGATTTTTATGAAGTCACACAGAACTTTTAATGGAAAACCTTTCTAGGCTACTCACCCCTCAAATGTCTCTTTAGGAGATTAATTCATCTGGATTAATGAGAGTTATGAAAATACATATTGCATAAGGACAGGTATTGCTAGCAGAGAGTGCAAATCCATTCTTTAAAGCAGAAAGTAGCCTCATCTTGGTAGGAACCTTGTTTCTTTCCTGACTTTGTTTGTAATCTCAGCTCAGGGGATGCTTATATATACAATAAAGCTGTTCGGATGAAACTGAGGTTGCTTTCAGCTACTTGCACAGGACCAAGGCTCTGTTATTGTGACCAAACTGTTTCAAGGAGCTAGATAAAAGTCTTGACTAGTAAAATACATGCCCCAAACTCACATCTGAGATACTTTTCTTGAGAAATCTACAATAATCCCAATTAGTTGCAGAGAGACATATAAATAAGGCCTCCTGGAATGAACACAAGCTGAAGTCACAACCTCCACCTTGTAAACTAATAAATGCTACATTAAGGAACACATCCAGTTGGAGACTAGCAGCGAACTGCTTTTCTGTTCTGTAAAACCAACGTTTGTATTTACACTGGAGATGGAACAGTTTTCCAGACCAATGGATATAGCAGTATTACATGCATAGCCTAGACTTGAGAAGACCACCTTTCAGACAAGCAGCCTCTCTTATGTTTCTCTTGCATCTTTAATACTTGAACCAAAGCTATGTGCCACAGAGAACAACACATACCCTTGAAAATGGGTATAAGCATGCAGTCGATCCATTTCTAAAAGGATCAGTAGCAATTACTTTCACTGCTGCTTCAGGCAGGTAGCTTGGTAATGACATTCATGACCATCAATTTGAGTCAGCCATGGCTTGTAACACTTGCAGATAAACGCACCAAAAATGAGCCAATATAATCAAGCTTCTAATCAGGAAAGTAACCAAAAATAACTCAAAATAGACCATGTCTACCTGCAAGTTAATTTTTATTACTGCTTTAATCAAGCTATGGCAAGGTGCAAGGAAAGGATAGAATTTTTTTAATGCTCTAGGGAGGAAGATGCCAAAGTGAGGCAAGACATGAATTCATTTATGACTAAATGAGGCCAAAATTATTTAGTGAATAAAACAGAACACCTCTACAGTGCTGACAGTCAAGGATGGACTACTGAAAGGTTTACTACCATAAACCCCAACTACTCTCAACTCTCCAGCAGTTCAGTGTCTGGAAGAAAGTATCATAGAACCCTGAAAAAAAGCATCATCAATATTCAGCTCCTTTTACAGGAGTTTGCCAGAAGCTTTTAATTCTTTTCAGGTTAAAGGGTTGAATCTTTCCCCACATGGGGCAGTAGTGATACCACATGAAAGTTTATGTCTCAAAGCACAATTCTGCTCTGATTCACAAGACCACAACATACAGATCTTGCTCTGTGTTCAGCATTTCTCTTATTACATTCACTCATAAACCTAAATTTGAAACACATCTAGTCCTCCCAAATAGGTGTAAATAGTGGTTTTGTGGAGGCTACCACATCAAACCAGGTAGTTTAAGGGCCATGCCATTGTCATGAGAAATAATATAAAATCTCCAAGGAAGTACTTTCAGAAGAGCATGCAAGCCCCATCTTCAATAGCAGTCGTCAGCCATGCAATGAGAAGAGATAAAAGGTAGGGGTTTTACCTGTGGAGAGAGGTCTCAGTGTCGCATTTTCTATTGGTGAGGTTTTTGAAAACCTGGAAATGTCCAAAGACTATTTTTCTGCCCCTTAGATGAATGATAAAGAAGCACATGGGGGGAAAAGGTCCCTTCCTGACACTTATTAAAAGGGTTGAGCTATTTATGTATCATCAGGAAAACATTCATTGATTTCAGAGATGAACTGGGTAATGGAATTCAGAGCTTTTCAGTTGTAGTTACGAAGTCAATTGCAGGTCATTAATAACAAAAAAGAATAATCCCATTGCATTTTGGCAGCATATGTGAAAACTGCTTACAATCATTAATGCAAATCTTACCATGACCTCATTTTGTATCACCTCTTCAAAAAGATTCTCAAGCTATCATTTCTAGGATGGCTTCTCTGAGATTTCTGCTGCTCTCAAAATTCATAAGAAAAAACAACCCTGTTAAAGCTATACCAAGAATTAGTTTGCTACATGCCAAAGCCATTTAAAGGAGTTGTATGACTCAGTCAATTATGTAATTACAATTACAGTTTTGTGCAGTGCCCTGACATTCTGTTCTATTGTATGACATGTGAAAATCACCCAGCTTGATATAGCAAGTACATATTTTTGTAGTACTTGGTGGGTTTTCTGACCATTTGTATTCAGTGTGAGATATTTTAGGATAAAATAGTACATCTATTTAAATATTAAGCAGTGGCTGCAGCCTCTGTACAAACATTTCAGCACTTTTTTGTCTTACCAAGAGTAAAATGGTGGTGGAAGATGGCTCCTTTGCTCTTTCCAGGATGAAAGAGGTAGGGAGAACTAGTCAAATTTGTATGAAAATGAGCATAGGCAGCATCTTCTGCAGGTTAGCCAGAATGTAAAGGGTGGTACAATCATAACAGATGTGCTTCAAGAAAGGACCAGCTGTACCTGCATAATTTAAAATTTATTATCCAAATTATTCTTACAGTCCTTCAGCAGTGGAGATTGTCTATTGCTGTACTTTATTGCTTACCTACTCTTCTTATCAGCTAGAGAGGATACTTATCTACCTCCCTTAGGAGCACCAACCCTTATTTTACAGCTTTTGCTGGTTTGTGATTCAAGTTCTTCATGCAGAAACTTAACCCCATTACTTATTGTTATATCATAAAGCAAGTCCTATCTCTACTGAGAGATTTTATATATAAAGCTCAGACTGGCAACATTCTTTATCCCTGAGCTAAATTATCCTCTGGAAAACTATTGACCTACAACAACTTGTCACTCTATGAAAAAAATAAAGCTGAGGAGAGGGATAGATTCTATTGACTTTTAACTGATCTTAAACGCTCAGCTTCCATGCTCTCCACTGAAGGAAGTTCTCAAAAATATACAGACATGGGAGAGAAAAATAGTCAGACTGACATTTGCCTTGCTTCCAAGGCCAGAGCAATCCATGCAACACAATAAGGTTCTAGAAAAGAAGCCCTGAAAATTTTGAAATGCTATTTTCTGTGTTGATTTATCATCCTTAAGTTTACTAAAAAAAAAAAAAAAAAAAAAAAAAAAAGAAACAAAACAAAACCAACCATGTTGATGTAACACCTGAGATGTCAATGGCTTCTTCATGTCTTCATGGGGCAGATAATACAGCAGCTTCTGTTATTTTTCCCTTTTTCACTGAGGAATTCAGAGTTTAACAGACCATACACTGTTTTACAATGGAAGTGTAAATATTCGTACTGCCGAAGTGCTTTGAGCTTTGTTACAGTGACATCCAGTGGCCATATTAAGGTTTCTTGCTGGTGGCAACATTTAACAGATAAATGTCTATTTGTGTACTACCAGGTTTAAAAAGATATATTTGCATGATCCTGTAATTGAGACACTAGAAATAAATTATTCTGCTAAAGCCTTCAGAATGGGTTATCTGAACTAGGATATGGAAATTGATTTTTAACATACATCTAAGTAAATGACCTGATAGTGTTGAGAAAAGCAGAATGCTCCACTGCTACAGAATTTGTGGATGGCTGAAAATTCTGAAGGGCTGGGATCTAATACCCACATGGGGAAGTTCCAACTTGTTGGTTTCAAAGACAGCTTCAAAATGGTAATCTTAAAACTCCTAAATGCATGTATTTATGAAAAAAATACTAGATACTGTGCTGAGAATTACAAAATTAAAACCTGAGAAAACTGTCTCTTCTGGCAAGTTTTTTTGTTTGTGTTTTTTTTTTTTTTAATCTGTTCTGACATAAAAGGCATGAGAACCTCAAAAGTAGATCCCTGTATACATATTTTCCCCCAAGTCCTGGAAAAAAAAGAAACTTAACAGTACAAGTCAAGGGTAGCCTTGAAAAAGGGTTCAATGTCACAGGAAAAAAATTCTGGTGATTGCAGGCCAAGCTAATATTCACCAGTAGAAGGCAGCCACCATGTTTTGATCATTAAGGAAAGCCCACTATCTACTGGTTAAAAAAAAAAAAAAAAAAAAAAAAAAAAAGGAAAAAAAAAAAACTTCAAAGTCATCTTAGCCCTTCACCACACATGGCACATTAAAAATATGAAAAGGTCAGATCTGAGGTAGAACTCCTGTGTCAGAAAGGAGGTATTAGACCAGCCCAGACATGTTCTGCTATTCCAGTAAAAATTACAGCCTATAGTCCTGCCTGCTTCTGCCACATGCTTATGTCCGAGACGTATTCATTGTTTTATTTCACATATGGGAACAATCTCAACTAATTAAAACAAAATCAGCATTTAAACACCCTTCTGTATAGCAGGATGGCCAAATCATGCTCTGTCCAGGAAATTTTTTTTTTTTTTTTTTTTGAAACAAATTTTGCATGGATATAGAGGATCTACTTCCATCCAAGTTCAGACCCATGGTGTAAACTGGTGGTACAAACAATGACCAGGACAACAACAAAAAGCACAGATGGTATTATCTAGCTCAGTATGCAAGGCTAGCAGAAGTGATGCTGTGTTCATAGCATGTTACCAAGTTTTCTGTTCTTTGTAACTACTCCAATTGAGAAGGTATCAATCAGAGGAAACTACATCCTTCCTAGGCTAGGCTTATGGAGGACATTTGCCTGCTAGCTTGATATCCAAATGATCTAAAAACCTTTTTGCAAGGTAGCTAGAGAATCCGAAATGAATACTTTGAGCAAGGAACCAGGTTTAAGGTCATGATGGAAAATGAGATTAAACAAATCCAATTGCACCTTGGCAGCAGCTGAAGACTCAGCCTACCATAGCAGAGGACTGATACTTCTGCTGAACTGTATGGTGCTACTGAGAGCGAGGTCACCGACCATCTAATCCTTAATGCAATTTCTTTTATGGGGAAGAGACAAGTGTGCATGAGGTGAGCCTTAGGCCAAATGAATGAACATCAGGCAGGAAGAAAGTTGCACATTAGACATCGACTTTTCCAAGAAAGAAGCCAGTGAGGGGAGAGACAGCTTGTATCAGAACAACTGGTGAGACTAGACCTGATAAGTAACAACAGAACAAGGCAATGTATTTCTCTATTACTCCTTCCCCCCCCCGACACTATACTTGGCACAATGTGGGGGAAAATCTATTTCTAACAGTCCCTGACTTTTTCTGTCATTGATTAGTTTAAGTTGAAAATTCAGTCTAAGCATTAACCCAGCACTGCCAGGTCACCATTAAACCATGTCCTCAGCACACACCCATGGCTTTTAAATCCATCCAGGGATGGGGACTCCATCACTGCCCCAGGCAACCTGGGCCAGCAAGGTCCTTGACAACCCTTACAGGAAAGATATTTTTCCTATTGTCCAACTTAAAACTGCCCTGGTACAACTTGAGGACCATTTCCTCTTGTTCTATTGCTTCTTTCTTGGGAAAAGAGACTGACCCCCACCTCACTCCAACCTGCTTTCAGGGAGTTGTTGAGAGTGAGAAAGTCTCCCCTGAGCCTCCTTTTTTCCAGGCTTATCAACCCCAAGTTTCTCACCTGCTTCTCATAAGACTTGTGCTCTAGACCCTTTCCCAGCTTTGTTGCCCTTCTCAGGACAAGATCCAGCCCCTCAACATCCTTCTTTGGGTGAGGGGACAAAAACTGAATCCAGGATTTGAGATTCACCTCACCAGCACTGAGTACAGAGGGACAAGCACTGCCCTAGTTCTGCTAGTCACACCAGTGCTGACAAGTCAGGATGCTCATTTTCTTCTTGGCCATCTGGATACACGCTGGCTCATCTTCAACCAATTGTCAGCCAACACCCTGGAAATCTACCAGGTCCTTTCCTGACAGGTAGATTTCCAGACACTCTTCCCCAGACCTGGAACATTGCATGGAATGGTTGTGACCCAAGTGCAAGACCTGGACCTGAGCCATGTTGAACCTCATCCCATAGGTCTCAGCCCATTGATCCAGCTTGGCCAGGTCTCTCTGTAGAGCTTCCTACACTCCAGGAGGCTAACACTCGAGCCCATTTGATGTCATCCCCTTATCCAGAAGATTGATAAAAACATGAAACAGAACTGGCTCCAACACTAACGCCTGGGGAAAACCATTTGTGACCAGCTGCCCACTGGATTTAACTCCATTCTTTGGGCCCAGCTATCCAGCCAGTTTTTCACCTATGGAAGGTCTCATGCTAACAGTTAAACAGAAGTTAAGTCCTAAAGTGCAGCAATTGCTTTCTCCAGGTAAACATGGCTGACAGAAAAAAAGGAACTGGAAAGAGTGCTTTAAAACACAAATAAGTTATGCTTATTAACACATTGCCAAACAATTTGGCTTCAACAAATAAGCTCATTACTGATAGTTGCACAGTTAATTTACTGTTCCTGATTTACAACTGTTCACATATCAACATTACTTTATCCATAACTTTTGTTACATAACAATATTAATTTAAAGAGGCCTTGGTGTCTCTGAGGCAAAGTACTGCACAGCATGCAGCAGTTTCATCATAGTTGAGAGTTTAGTCTGCAAATTTTCTTATGGAAGTGAAACATTGCTGTGTATAGCAGCATCACACAAGGAATCTGTAGATAAATAGGGACTTAGCTGCTATATTTTGCATCACATACACACAGGTATAGACATATTAGAGCTTGTTCTCATACGATTACAAAAATATAAAGCTCTCCCCTTCTTCACATATGCTCATGTATACAACCAATCCAGACTATTTAGAAGTGGCAGCAAAATTTATGTTCAGCCTCCATCAATCTGCAATAATACTGGGTTGTATAAGCAGAAAGAAACCATTTCTGGCAAAGCAGGTATAGGATAATATCCCACAGCTGATGCTTTATGCATTATCCTTTATCTCCCACACATTTAACATTGTTAGAGATTTGAAAATACAACATAAACATAACTTAACTTACAATATCAAATTTGCCTTAAAAGAGGAAATTGCTGAAGCAATTTTAAAACATCTTCAGAAGCAAACATAGCTCAGACAGACAAATCTAATTTTGACGTGCCCCCCAAAAATAACCATGTCAGACTCAAAATTTACATCTATATAAAGAAGGTTAATGAACCAGGCAAATCGTGCTGCACAGGAAACAAATGCCAAATATTGCTCTTAGCTTTTTCTTTTGAGTCAGTGGCTGCTCTGGGAATGGGGGTACTAAAATACATAATACCACAGACCACAGTGCAGTTGAAACATCCCAAAATGCCATGAAGCTGTCAGTCCGCATGTCAGAATCAATGTGCAAGCCTGTCAGGCAAACAGCAGGGTAAATTTGGAGCTTTAAATAGTTACCATCTTTTATAGTTGTTTATTAGCAGTAATGGAAGGAAGGCCTTTTTATGATTGCATATCAGGCTTTTTATTCAGAACTTCACTGTAATTACCTTTTTCATGGGAAATTTGCAGGGAACAAGTAATTATGTCTGAAAGAAAAGTCTTAGGGGTGACAAAACAATTCAAATTATTCGAAGATGCTCAGGACTCCAATCCAAAAAACTTAGAAAAATTAACGAGGTTTTGTGGAATTGGGGATTGAGAAAGCAGAAGAGTGGTTTTAACTGGTTTGACAAAAACTTAATGCAGTTACTTTGAAGAACCACAAAATCCCTAGGGAAAACCCCAAGAGTCCAAGCTCCATTTTTAATCAGCAACTTCAAATAAATCTCATAAATAAGAGTGGAAGGACCTCAATAAACCACCAAAAGTCCAGCTGCACAGCACCTTTCATGAAGGCTCTTCCACTAACTTTTGCACTCTCCGAGTTGGAGCCTCAGTATGACAAGTGCCTTGCTTGACATTGTTAGCAAACCCTACCCTATATCTCAGGTGGCTTTATTCCTCTCAAATAGCTACTTTTCAGATCTTTGGAGATACTGAATACCTTGTTTTATAAGCATACTTAGATCCACCTTGTTCTTGCTTTCCTTTGCTGCCTGCTTATCAAGTTCATTTCAAATGTCAATTTTGATAGTTCAGATCTTAGACCTACAAGATCTAAGGAAACATCCCTTGACTCCATGTCTCTCAATTTAGGTAATTAGCTATGAGGACAAAAGGATTTTATGTTAGCATGTGCTGCCACCTGATGATACAGAAACCAAGCCTTTTGACAAAAAGGCTCAGAATTGCATCAAGAGAAGGTGCAACTGCAGACAGAATTTACAAATCTAATTACCTGAAATGGTGCATGTCAACTACATGTAAAGAATTAGGAAAAGCTGATGATAGACTTGATCTCTGCTTGCCTGCTACACTCAGCAGGCATAGAGATGGGTTTTACATACAAATCCATAGGTTCAGAAGGTTTAGACTTATTCTAACCAAAAGATGTCCCTCCTGCACCACAGAAATAGTGTTAGATGTCATCTTTCTGGAGCACCTAACAGACAAGGAGGCTGCTTTTATTTGATACCTCAACTCCCTGCCCTCATCGGGCAAGGAGATGCTTCCCAAGGTACACTTCTAAATCATCTCATAGGACAGTAGAGAGGCTATTAACAACATACACTATTTAATAGAAATTCAGTTCTGAAATAGAAGTTTCAGCTGAGGTAAACCCTTGGTTTTAGACAGAGATTTCAGTCATTCTATAACATTCTCATAGGAAGAAGTAGTTTGGTTTGGCTATTTACATGTAAACAACGACCAGTAGTTGCTGCAAGAAAACAGCATTTCAGCGTACAAAGGGCACCAGCTTCTCTGGATTTAAGTATTCCTCAGTTTTATTAGCCCACAGTTACAAGAGCAGCTTTTATTTAGTAACAAATCCAAAGCTGCAGTTTGCTGTCCACAGTGCTGTTTTTTGTTCCATCCTACCTACATAGTATTTCCTAAAAAACTAACAATACAGCTTCATATAGAGAACTTTTCATTAGAACATTTACTATTTTTATACAAAACCCCAAAGCTCTATAAAAACACACATTAATTATTTCAGCTGAACAGAGAATTTTTTTACCATACTTTGATATACCAATTCAAAAAACATAAAACCCACACAGGCTAGTGATGTACTATAGGACTATTCCAGACCAGCTATTAGAGGTCCAAACAAGATAGAAGGTTGTGAGAACATTTGCTGAAAAAAAAGTCCTTAAACCACAAAAAATTTAAGCCATTTTACTTGAAGCATTAAATTATTCTTGTTTTGTCTGCTTTTTTAGCTAGCAATAGCACTCCAATACACAGAGCAGACTTAAAATTCAAACTGTTCATGAAGAGGATAGGCAATACAGGAAGATGAGTTTATCAAGGATAGGAATAATTGAGAACAAGGCTGAGAAGTCTGTTAGTCAAATCCTACAACAATTTTGATAGTTCAGACCATGGCACGCAAACAACTCTAATATAATCCAGAAATATATATGAGACACCATTGACTAATTTCCAAATTTGCAATGATAGAGAACTAGTTGAGATTAACATCCCTCATTCACCCCACACCTCACATTTCCTACCTGTTGTGTGCTCCACAAAAACAGAGAAGACCACTACACTTGTAACACCAACTACCACCTCAAGCTCTTCTCCCTACCTTCCCTTATATCACTTCCCTTTCCTTCCCCAATCATGCTCACCATGTGCTGTCCATTACTTTTAATTACTCCAATCAGCTAATAGCCTCCAACACCAGCAGTCCCTCCTTCCACTGCAGAAGCAGAGGCTGTATTCTAAATTGCATTGAAGAAGAAGCACAGATGTATAGACAGGGAGAAAAGTAGCACCTACAGAAGCAGTAGGTCCTAAATCTTGGAGGAGAAGTTTAGGCTACAAGAACCCTTCCTGAAAGGTTTTTCATGGTCTGAGGCAAAAGCTTGGCAAATATACAGAGACTTTTAAACAAGGCCTGGGCTATTTTTCAGAAAATAATATCTAAAAATAAGCAGGAAAAGTTAAAAACTGATTTAAATGTCACTTATAACATGCTTTCATCCCTGCAGACAATGCAAAGAGATTAGTTGTCCTTTGCTTGTCTTAATAGCCTATTTTCCTGATTTCTTCTCAACTGACCTGATGCCACCTTATTTGGCTCATAATTTTTGGCCTGCATTTCAACACAGCAAATAAAACTTAATGTTGTTATGGAAAAAAAAACAAAATCAAAACCCAAAACAAAAACAAAGAAGAACCCAAACAACAACAACAACAACAACAACAAACAAAACAAAAAACCAACCAACTAAACAAAAAAAACCCCAAGCAAACAAAAAAACCCCACAAACAAAAAAAAACCCAACAAAACCAAAACAAAACAACAACAACAAAAAAAACCCACCAGAAATAAAGCAACCTGATAAAGCCCAAAATAATATGTGGGCATGTTTCTGTTGAAATTTATGCATTTGTTCTTCCAAATTAGTTTGGGACCAAGCTAAGAGTAGGGCTTGATTAAAAAGAACCACAGTTTTTGGCAAGCCTACTTAAACAGAGCTCCAAGCAGGTGTTGCTCTGCAGCAGCTTCTGATCTCACACAGCTGAGCTTATTCTGCTGGACAAGTTCATTTGTGCTGGGTCACAGATGGAAGGATGTAAACACAAACCCACCCCTGACGTCACCTCTCACGTATGAATAAATCACATAATATTTTCTTCAAATGCATAAGGCTTGTGAGGGACAAGTGATATAATGTCTTGACTCTGCCTTTTATCATGTGTTGATTTTTGCCTTGATCTATTCTACATCTCACTTTTGCGTGTGGGTGCCAGGGCTTCCTCACACCAGTGCAATCAGAGCACGGCTAAATTCCACATCACTGGCTGTAACCAAACTTAGAATTGACCCTGGAGGTATCTGCCCAAATAGCTGTACTTTGCTCTTTTAAGCATAGCATGCCTTAATTGCAGACAGTTTTTAGCCCTTCAGGAAGAGGAGAGGAATGATTCATCTGTCTAGAGTATGCTAAATAAATGGGTGTTTTCATTTAAATAAAAAGTGATCTGCCAGAGCTCTCAGTGTTTCTGATGTTTCACAAGAATGTTTACAAAAAGTTGCTGTGGCTCTTACATAGTGCTGCAGTAAGTTCCAAGAATGGATAGTGGAGCTGGCTGATGGACTAATTGCACAGGAGGCTTATACAAATAGAAAGTGTACCCAGATATTTTGTCATTAATAATTTAGAGCAAGGAACCCTTGGTTATCTTTCCTCTTCTCTTCCTGTTGAAGTGCCACACTAGCAGAGACTCTCTCATTTTAAAAGCCATGGACCTCAGCATGATGTAGAAAACCTTCTCCTTAAGTTGGCACAACACCTTGTAAAAACAGGGACCTAGTTGAGGCTTCTAATAGCACTAGAAACAGTTGCTGGCAAGGCATTTCCTGGGCCTTTAAAGGATTTTTGTTCCTACCACTGATGACAGTGTGTGATAATTGGGCTTCTGATTTGGCAGAAACACCAGTGTAGCTCAGGGCTGTTCCTTTTGCAGGATTGGCAAGCACAAGTGATGATCAAGACAACTGAGAGGGGAAGATGCAGAAAATTAGCTTGAAAGCCCCAAAAGCTTCTTCTGCAATCAAACTGAGCACAGCCAGCCAACAAGAATGAAGGTGTGACTGGAATTCAGGATGACCTGAGGGTGTGCTCTCAGAGATCAAAGGCTGAAAAAGATGAAGGACCTGATCATTCTAAAATAAGGTAAGAAAATGGGTATGCAACTTTTCCTTCAAATTCTCACCCAATCTTGGTCCCTTTTGCTTTTTTACATCGTAATGAATAGCTTATATTTTAAGAGTAGCTTTAGAAAGAAGAGCTGGGAAGTGTCAAGTGAATCGTTAGTGTTCACCCCTTCACGTTCATACAGATCTGGGAAGTCTGAGCAGTTGTGCATCGTGCCTTCTCAAATTTTCAGCCTTCTGTGAACCTGTTTAAAGAGAATTCCAGCCATTTTTCTCCCTTTTTTTTTTTTTTCTCTCTTTGTGCAAATGTTCACATCTTCTTACAGCCAAATGGACAAGTATATAAGACACTAGGACATTTTTATCTAATCAGAAATGTGTGTTTTTAGAAGTCTTCATTAGACTTGCTGCTGCACTGTGAATGACCAAGTTTAGGGATTCCTCTGAATGGGGAGTCATCAACATCTAAGACCAAATTTCCCAATATATTCACATTTACCCAACATTTAGTTGTAAGACAGGACCAAGAAGCCTAGTAATGCTGCCTGGCTGGGTCCTAGGCTTGCCATGGGCTGCTGCTGCAGGTGTAAGGACATCAGCCCTGGGAAAAAGGGCACATGTCCTTTCTGTGGTATCTTTGCTGCTGGGTAGATTAGTTGATACAGTCAGAGAAGAACCGAAAAGTGTTGTCAAAATCCATAGCACATTTTCCTTATTATAGCCATGCTTCATTAATCAGGATAAGAAAAAGTCTTTAAGATAAAAGCTTCATTTCCTCTATGGCAGGCTCCTATATAACAGGGTACCTCAGGGTAGAATACCAAAATTTTTCATCAGTATGTCATGTATTAAAGCAAGAACTTTCCCAGTTGATAGACCACTGACATAAGAATCATAGAATGGTTTGGGTTGAAAGGAACTTTAAAGATCACCTGGTTCCAACCCCCTGCCATGAGCAGGGACACCTCTCATTAGACCAGGTTGCTCAAAGCCACAACCAACCTCATCTTGAACACATCCAGTCATGGAGCATCCACAGCTTCCCTGGGAAACCTGTGCCAGTTTCTTACTATCCCCAGTGTGAAGAATTTCTTCCTTATATCTAATCTAAATCACAGAATGATAGGGGCTGGAAGGGACCTCTGAAGTTCATTTCATACAACCCCCTTGCCAAGGCAGGTTGACCTAGAGAAATCTACCTTGCATGTCTCTCCTAACACCAGCAGTGACACAAAGGAGGTCACAACAAAATACAGCCGGGAACAGGGAGAGACAGGTAGGTAAAGTGGTGACATGTCTGTACTTTTTCATGGCAACATGGACTTATATTAAATAACATTTACATTAAGTTGTGAGGTCAGGAACCTTCAGTTTGTTTCAGCTGTAGATTTCCTGGAAAAACTTAAGTTGCTGCATCTTCTCTTGTTTCTAAGGTCTCAATTCAAAATAAATATATCACCATTTAAAATAAATGTGCTATATGTGTGCCCTAACAGGGTGTCTGATTATTGAATTTGTTATATGTGGGTCACAGGGTGTCTGATTACTGAATTTGTTATATGTGGGTCATATAAAATAAAAGTATATAAACTAAAATACACAGAAAGGGTTTTGCCCATTTCCTTTAATTTTTGAAAACAAGTAAGTAGATGAAATCTTGTGCCCTTCAAAACCAAACAGAATCTTCCATTGTGTAAAATGTTACATAAACCTTAGTGGTTGTTCATTTTTATTGTATTATTTTTCATAATACTGCAGATACTTCAGAAAGGGCAATATTGTTTCTACTCCATTAAAAAAAAAAAAAATCATGATATTGTTGAGTTTTTTTTGCGCTTCCCCCTTCATATTGTTCCAAAAAAACCCCAAACAAAATCCAAATACTATTAGGAAATTTACCCTCCCACATCCCTCCCCACAAAAGAAAATGTTTTTTAAAAAATCAGTAATGTGTTAAACAAGTCAGATATTAAATGCACACATTTACAAGCACAGCACATTAGTAGTACTCTATAATACTTTAGACCATGCCAAACCATATGTATGTGTATAAAGCTTCAGGTGAAATGGTTCATAGCAGCAGAATAGGAAACATGTTCCATACAAAGTACATTGTTCCTGTGGAGATATTTTGATGAGTACAACAATTCAAAGTACATTGACAAGCTAAAAAGCACAAGTCAAGTTTTTTATGGTACAGCAGCGTGTGTGGTATGAGTAAAAGGGCAATCTTGACTTGTCTGGGATTTTCATTTTGCATCTTATGGGTGGCCATTTGAGCGGTGTGGGTTCCACCTCTTGTCACACTTTACTACAAACATTCACAGGGAGTCCTGATTGCTGAAGATAACTTAATGGAAATCAAGGCCAAGTGTAACCTAGCTGCATCTACACTTGCACATCCTTCACTGATAAGAAAATGTGTTTATGTTTATTCTGGGAGGGAACATAATCCATCTCAAAGCTCATACGTGTCTTCCAGGGCCTTAGTTCTGCAACTCAGGTGGGTGGAGAGCAAAAGCAGAAAGGGACACTGGATTAGAAATATTTGTGACTAATTAAGATTTCTAAAAATGTTATGTGTTTTGGAGTTAACTTTTTTTTTTTCCATGTCATTATGGAGCTTTCAATTGGTTGTACATAACTTAATAATTTTCCCACAGGACTGTGATTTTAAGTGGTAACCTTCTGTTCTGGGTGCCAAGATAGACTCCTTCTGAAGAAGGCCAGCATTCACAAGATGATGGTTCTGTACCTCTGTAAAGACAGACTCTTTCAAAATGTCCTTTCCTAACCACCTAATAATGAAGACATGCAAATGCAGGCAGGACTTAAATTATTTTAAGTGTAATTGTGGCAGAGAAGTTTGCTCTTAGAGTTTCACTTCACCATACCAAAACAAAAAATTAAAACAAAAATAAAACAAAACCAACAAAAAAACCAAGACAAATTAAAATTAAATAGGTCTAATAGATTTAATGATCTGACTTGAGGCAAAGTGACTCTATTGCATCACTTTTTTTTTTTAAGAGGTAACTAAAATCTCAAATAAATGCTAACTACATGTACAGTTCTATCTAATATTAAGATATACTTAGTGAATTCTAGTGAAATATATTCCTCTGTAAAAGGCCAGAAGCCACTTCTGTTTCAGTATCTGAGCTTTGGTGATTTTGAATTGCAGAGAAGACATCAAATTTTGTGGCATTTCTTCAGAGCTGTCTTAGTCTGTTGCTTGTCTCACTCCATCAAATACAAATATGTTCCTCTCAGGCTTCTCATATAACCAGGGCAAGGAAAAAAAAAATAGTTGTCCAATGTTTGGAATATTGGCAGATAAGAAAATCAAACAGAGGTAGTCTAGAGATTTTGATACTGGGACTGGCATTTGCATACCTCATGGTTTCAGGCATTTATCAATGGGACTCATATAGAAAAGCTGTTATAAATCAGGAGGAGTCAGTTCATGCAACTGAGAGAATAAAAAGGCCTGGTATCACAAACTCAGCACCACTTCCTTGAGAAATATAGAAGTCATAATATCCATATTCATTCCTTCATCTGCACCATATATAAACAACCTTCTGGAACTCTTGTGGAGATTAAGGACCAATTAATCCTTCTGCCAAATCAGCTCCTATTCTGACTTCAGTGCAGGTCTTGATATCATTTAGAGCCTAATCTGAGAGTATCTAGAAAGCAACTTGAAGATGAGAAAATCTATATAGTGCTACACATCATTAAAGGATCCTTGATCTCTTTTGAAGGGAATGAATTGATGTACAGACAGACCAGCAAACAGATACACAGACAGACAGAAACACGAAGGTGTGAAGAGCTCTAAACCTTTTCTTTTTTCTTTTTTTTTTTTTTTTTTTCTCAAAACATCTCCACATATAAAGTAACCTTGATCTCCTGTGGTACAAACATCAACGTATTTCACTTCAGGGGATGGGAAGCACCAACCAAAATGAAATACTGGCTACTCAGACAGTAAAGAAAATGAAGAAGTTTTAGAAGTCTCCCAAAGCAGTACACATCTTCTTAGAGACCATTAACAAGAGCAGCAAAATTCATAGCTCTTAAGAAATATTCTCCAACCAATCTCCAGAAAAACAGTGACTCAGAAGTGGGCCCACTGCACCACATTTTTAGACATGTTGAAGGAAATGGAGGATGGAGGAAAGGTGATAAGAGCAGCTGAGGTGGTGCTTCCCGCAGGCTTCACAAAATTCACCCTGAAAGAAGAGCTTTGTTAGGTGCAGCTGCCCTAGCCTAAGGCAAGGCTGAACTTCAGGTAGCCTGGTGTAAAAAGCCACTGGCCTCCTCTGGAAAGGCTCCCCCTGCTTTCAGTGACTTCAGCCCAAGTTTAGACAGCAATATGCAACAGCAGTTACAAGGCATACCCCTAATCCCCTCACCATTTCTTCCAACACAAACCAAAAGGACATTCTGGTTCCCTTTATATACATACATTAAAAGCTGAAATGGTCTGAAATGCTTACAGATTAGAATACATGTATCTATACAACATTACATATGACAGAAATCAAAGTAGAAAAGTTTTACAGCACATTATACAAGTCCCTCTAACTTCTAAAAAACACATTGACTGAAATCACCATATTACAATAAGTCATCACTAACATACCATATAATACTATATCTTTTTCTTTTACATAGTCATTACTTATATAGTCATTTTTAAAAAATCACTTTTAAACAAGTATACAATTT
>JAOEGS010019567.1:39410-54748 GCA_025447755.1 Corythornis vintsioides | reverse complement strand
CATCCCTGGAGGTGTTTAAGAATCGCGTAGACGTGGTGCTGGGGGACATGGTTTAGGGACCCTGGCAGTGTAGGGTTGATGGCTGAACTTGATGATCTTACAGGTCTCTTCCAGCCAAATCATTCTATGATGGAAATCCAGTGCTCGTCCTGCATGACCCATGGCAGGGGTGACATGGTGCCAGAGAACAAGTGTCTTGATGTGAATTTAGACTTCACAGTTGTTTTGTGGCTCTGCTTGATTATGAGCTGAACCCTTGTCATGGGCTTGCCAGACACACTCACCCCTGGAGCCAGGCTCAAAGTCATACTTGGTGAATTTCAAAACTGCTAAAATAAAATGCATGTAGTTCCTGTTTACCTTTTAAAATCCATTTTCCAGCTCTGCTCTGGAGCCAGGAAGATTGGGAACTTAGCAAATGATCAAGACTGCTGAAATCCTTCTGCAGTCACACGGCTTCAGGATCTAGGCATTCAAAAATCCTTCCAGATGTGACATCTTGTAATGAAGCTGTAACAATTAGGATAGTCATGCACATGGATTGTCACTTGCTCCACATTCCTACTGAAAATACCTTCCTGTGACAGTGGAGCATCAGGTTTTACCTAGACATCATGTTATAGACACACCTTCCATCAGCCGGGAAGGTTGTGGAGTCTCCTTCTCTGGAGACTGTCACGACCCACCTGGATCTGATCCTTTGTGGCCTGCCCTGGGTGACCCTGCTGTGGCAGGGGAGTTGGACTCGATGATCTCCAGAGGTCCTTTCTGACCCTGAACATTCTGTGATCCTGTGAAGTTCAAAGCAGAGTAGTTTCAGTCCCGAGTCATCCATCCTGTCCAGAGCCCCCCAGCTTTGCAGGCAGAGGGAGCATGCAACCAAAAATCAGGTTAAGTTTGCAACTCTGCTGTCCAAGGTAGTTTGGGACAACCCTTCCTGAGTAGTGAGACCAGCTTTCCCAGAGCATGGCTGGCCTCACAAGCCCTGCCCTTCTCTCTCCAGGACATGGGAGTCTGCTCTTGCTCCTCCTGCAGTGCCACTGGCCTGAGAACAAGCTCTCTAGTACTGGGCAAGGACAGCTGTTACGTGAGCCATGACACATACAAGGGGGTGTATTTCCTGGTGGTTGGAGGTGGCTGGCCTTAGGATGGTGTAATATTACAAAAATATTTCTTGATGTGCATCTAGAATGACCTGCATAACTTGCCCGAGTCTACAGCAGTTGCCAGCTCATCTCAAACTGATTTCAAACCATCCAGTTCTTCCCATCCTTGCAGAAAATCTGTTTGAGACAGGACTGTGTTCTACCAACCCTCTGCCCTGGGACTGTCCAAAGCAGCTTCTTGAAGAAACATGAGGCAGATCCACCCCAAAGCTGCCTGGTTTGTGGATGGCAGTGAGAAAGCCACAGGGCTGACAGCCTGCTGCAGGGGACAGGGATGTCTGCACTGAGATGTGAGACCACAGGGAAGGGCCCATGGCTGAATTTCTACTCTCTGCTTTACTTTCCACATGCAGCTCTTGCTCAGCTCAGGAGCTTATTGACCTACTAGTACACTGATGATGTTTCCAAGTGGTGTTTTTTCTTAACAGCATTTATGTTGGTCATAGGCAGCAGGGCTGGTTTTATGTCCATCTGCTGCCCCAGGGCAGCACCAGTGCCTGACCAGTGTTTGTATCTTATCTCCTGAAAAATGCTGCCCCTTTTGCAACTGCTCCATTGGAGAACTTGCCATGTATTTTCCTTCTGCTCCACCATGCCTACCTGTTGTCTGATGAAGCTCTTTTGCATTCAGACTGTCCTTGGGTTCTGTGCACAGCATCCAGCACAACAGAGACCTGTCCTCCTAGCCAGGGTTTGTGGCCACTGTTGATGGAGAAAGTTAATGCTCAGAAAGTCTGGCTGAAGATTTCCTACTGGTCTCCTTAATTGTCATAACGATCTCATCCTACATTGCCATGGGAAACGTTGTGTGTTGACATCTTTGGAGAACAGCTTGGGAAGGACCTCTGGGACACATGGGAGCAGAGCTGTGCAGAAGGGGGAACGTGTTTTTGGCTGGCTGCTCAAAGTTGAGTGCTGTGCTTTGGATGTTTTGTGTGCTGGGTGCTGCTTGTCACTGTGTCCTTCAGCATTCCTGAGGTTTTGCTCTTCCAGTGTCACATGCAATGCTGATTTCTGAATAACTCCTTGCTTTTTGGGACATCAGGATAACATTGTCTGTATCACTAGGATAACTCTGGATGCCCTGGAGCATTTGATAGGGTGAAAAGGAAACATGAGAAACTACATAAAACCCAAAACAAATATGCCCAAATTTTCCATAAAATCCAAATAATCTTGCTGTGTCTTGCTAGCCCATGGAGTCCTCAGAAGAAAGGTCTAGCAGTTACTAGCAGAGGGCTATTTTCCACTCAGAAGAGACAAAAATGGTTCTCAAAAGCTTCTGTGATCTGGTGATCTTGCAGTCTTGTGGCATGTAAATAAACTCCAGTTTATTTTAAACTGCAGTTTATCTACCCAAATTGAATTTATAATCAATAAGATTTTATTCAGTGATTGGAGGAGAAATGCTCCGTTTTTGTGGGGAATAAAGACATACATGTGCACTTGATCCACTTTACATGATCCTGGTGGGTTGATGAAAGGGGAGTCGGGCATGAAGCAGCTGTTGTGCTGGCCACTGTGTGGCAGGATGGTCCCATCAAAGATCCTGTGATACCCAGATCTTGCATTTCTAGGCAGTCCTTAGTTGTTGGCCTTCCCTGGTTGGCCAGCTTACCTGCTGTGATCCATGAAATCACTTCCCCTGGGTGCTTCAGAGGGGCTGTTGTAGGCTGTGAAGCACTTTCTAGATGGTGATGCAGGAAGTGTAGGTCTGTAGTGTCCCAGGAAGAGCACACACAGAACTGTACCTATTTCTGGTACAGCTTCTTCCCCTCCTTTCTGCTGCCTTAAACTGTGGAAAGTGGAGGGTCCTCTGCTAAGGTAGAGAGAGGGTATCAGAATTCTCCTGTGAGCTGGAATAGTTTACAAAGTTTCATGGGCTGCCTGTTGTGTGTGAACTGTGAAGGAAAATGAGATAGAAAATGTGAGAATAACTGCAGAAATAAATCTTTTAGTATATGGGTCATCTCCTTGCTGTAGTTTTTCTTTCTGTTCCCACAACAGGTCCAGCAAATCCTTTGTATCAGGCCAATAGTTGTAGTCACTATGTAGGTCTATGACAGCAAAGGAGTCCTCCTTGGCAAGCCATGTGGACCTCTGGGATTGAGGCACGTGCCACATAATGCTTGGAAGTGTGAAACAAGGAAATGGCTAAAGCCAACACCAGTTTGGTGAATCACCTCCTCTGGGGCAGCAGCAGGACACACAAAGAGCCTGGGCTTCTAGAGCTGAGAGCCTGAAGCTGTGCTGCTGCCTGGCACTGGTGGTCATAAGCCATGTTTGATGAAGGTAGATTTAGGGATAGTTTTGTAATTCTTAAGGGACTCATTTCTGTCTCTTGATTTCCACATCTGTTGCCCGGTCTTACCAGGCAGTGCAACACATCCCTGCCTTGGGGGATGACTGGTGTGGTGGGAAGCCAGGAAGGGTTGATGACTGAGGCTGACATTGACTGCCCATTTCACTGATGCAAAACCTTCAGAAAAGGCCTGAGAACCAGAATTTGTATTTTCTTTTGAAATGTCATTGGCGTGTTGCAGGGTGGGTACCTTGGGTTTGCCTGAGCTAGCACAGCCATCTCCTTCTAACTGCCTCTCTTTGCTCCTTTCTTCCCAGCGGATCGTTGTAAAGAAGTACAGCAGATCCGAGAGCAGCATCCCAACAAAATACCGGTAAGCAGCATCCCTGTACTCATCCCTGTTGTGAGTGTTCAGCCCCTGAGACTGTTATCCTCCCTACAGCCAAAATACTTATCTTTGCAAGTAATAAATTAAATCACTGAATCATAGAATGTATTGTGTTGAAAGGGACCTCCAAAGGTCATCTAGTCCAACTCCCCTGCAACAGCAAGGTCATCTCTAAGTAGGTCAGGCTGCTCAGTCTCATCAAGCCTGGCCTTGAATGTCACCAGGGATGGGGCCTCCACCACCTCTCTGGGCAACATGTTCCAGTGATCTGTCACCCTCATATTAAAGAACTTTTTCCTGCTTTCTAACCTAAATCTACCCTTTTCTAGCTTAAAGCCATTACCCTTTGTCCTGTCACTACAGACCCTTGTGAATAGAATCATAGAATCATTCGGGTTGGAAAAGACCCTTGGGACATCAAGCCCAACCATTAGCTCTACTCTACAAAGTTCACCCCTAAACATGGCCAACAGGGGCCTTCATAAGCTGCTTGTCCAGCTGCTGGGCTCCTGGCTTCTCCTCGTGTGAACTTTGTCCAGGATGAGCTTGTCAGAGGACATTTAGGTGCAGAGCTCTCCCCCAAGTGCCTTTCATACCTCTCATCCAGGAAATGCCTGCAACACAGTTTGACCCATCCCAGTGGGCCTTGAGAGAAGCTCTACAGTCTGAAGAACTCGTGAGACAGTCTCAGCTCACTGTTGATTCCACAGCATCCTAACCAGAGTGCCTGATTGGCTTTGGCAGAGACAGGCAGCAGTTGCATTACTGTTGCTGACGGAGGGTGGTGTGTCATTTGTCCTTGAAGCCACTGCTTGAGGCACTATAAACCAAGGCTAACCCTGCCATTGACTTTCTCCTCAGGTCATCATCGAACGCTATAAAGGGGAGAAGCAGCTGCCAGTGCTGGACAAGACCAAGTTCCTTGTCCCAGACCATGTCAACATGAGTGAATTGGTCAAAATAATCCGGTGAGAGGCGTGACCCCAACTGAAATGCTGTGAACCTCTCCTCACCCACAGGCCCTGTACAAAGAGTGGTGGGGTGACGATGAGGCAGAGACAGCTGCTGAGGGTGGGGATGGGGACATGACAATCACAGCGTTGTTGTGTTGTGGTACAGACAGCTTGGGGCACAGGGGAGCAGGTTCTTAAGTTTCTGGTGAAGGACTGTGACATGTCCCTCATAAGGACACTAGATGAGTTGGTGAGGGGGATGCCAATCTGCTTCTTTTATCCTTCAACTCAGAGGGAAGAGGCCCCTCTGCATTGCCCTTGCCAATAGGGCTTGGAGAAAGGGGCTTTGTAGGGTCCCGACTCAGGTGCCCTTGGAGCCCTGAGCAGCTCAGCTGGGCCCAGACACCATGTCCTGAGCATGTGAAAGTGGGCTGAGCTCTTCAGACCAGGCCCCGTGTGGACAGCACTGCTGGGGGGAGGCAGAACTTGCTGTCACAGTGCCTTCCCCAGATAGGTTGACCCAGCCTCTCCTACCCTTGCCCCCACAGGCGTCGCTTGCAGCTGAATCCCACCCAGGCTTTCTTCTTGCTGGTGAACCAACACAGCATGGTGAGCGTGTCTACCCCCATCTCGGAGATCTACGAGCAGGAGAAGGATGAGGATGGCTTCCTCTACATGGTCTATGCCTCCCAGGAGACCTTTGGCTACTGAGGCCTGCTGAATGGTGGTACGTGGACACAGATGAACTTTGGCATATGGGCCCCCAGCCTTGAAAGGCAACTCAACCAGAGGCTTACAAGCAGGGAACTGTGTGGACTTCCATTCCCTCCCTCCCTTTCCCATCACCCTGCCATCAAAGAGGCTCCTGGCGTGTGTTGGACTCGGAACAACCCTTCATCTCTGTGGAATTAGTCACCCTCCCTCCAAACATGTGTACCCACCATGTGCACAGACAGCCAGCCACCCCTGTGCACACATGGGGCCTCCTCAGTTTCCCAGCCCACCCCAGCCTCTTCGTGTAGCCTCCAGCTGCACTGGCTGTGCTGTGTCTGTGCGGCTGTAGCTACTGCCAAAACAGCTGGGACGGTGGTGGGGCGAGGACAGGACCCAGGCCCCTGTCACCTTTGCTTTCAGCACAGGGAGAGCTGCCTCTCCAAGACACTAAGAAGGGGCAGGAGACAGATGTTACCTTTGCTCCCGAGTTTTAATTGATTTTAATTAACACCCATATCAGAATCTTGGTGCTACTGAGTAGATGTAGGCATCGCTGTAGGACTGTGGATAATGTATATTCTTTAGGTTTATCTTACTGTTCTGTTGGGGGTTTTTTTGGGGGGGGTGGGTGTTTTGTGCTTTTTAGGGCTAGATTAGAATTGAGAGGGCGTTGTCTTTCCTGTATTCTGTAGGTAAATAATTCAGGCTTCATTGCACTTTAAAGCATAGTTGGTATCAGAGTGGAACATACTTCTAATTGATAAAGGTTTGGCATCCATAGTGCTGCTCCTCTGTTGACAGTTGTACCGAGATTGTCTGTTTCTTCTTTTTTTTTAAAAAAAAACCCCAACTCTTTCACTACTCTGTCTCCCCCGTGCATGAAATTTTCCCATCTCAGTGCAGCAAGAGTTCACTCAAGGAATGTACTGATTGATATTTGCTATGTTCCTCGTTTCTCATGTATTATATAAAAAAAAAGTGTATGATAAAAATCCAACCCAGTTTAATCTATACAAAGGTATATATATAAATATATATATAAAATAAACGTAAATTCCAGTCTTGTCTTGTAGGAACATTCTGTTCCCATCTCATTTGTCTATGTTAATGTCCCCTGTATGTCCCTCACATTTGGCACAGGGTGACAAGAGCTTCTCTGATGCTAGGGAACCCCATAAAGAAGAGCTGCCCCTGTTTGATTCTTTCACATTCTGCCCCAGCTTTGCCCTACTGAAGACAGGCTTGGAGCCAGGCAGCACAGGGATCTTGACCCCGAGTGGGGTCAAAGCATCTGTCATTTTGATGGTGTCATCACCAAGCTGCTGCTTTCTTGATTTAAATGTCCCTGGATTGGGTCTGGCTACAGTTAATGATCTGTGATTGCAGATAATGAGAGGGTTTCCCAGAGGAGCTGGAAGGACTGGGATGCTACTGGCATTATCTTGGTAGTCCAGGAGAATCCCTTCTTCTTCAGGGTGGGGGATATCTGTCTCCTTGCAAAGGGCTGGGGTCCTTCAGTCATATTTAACCAGGAATATGCAATGTAAATTAAATATCTCAAGAAAGGTTGGACAATTCCATCCCATGAAGAGCAATTGGAACACAAGTTGTAGAGAATGAGGCTTTTCCTCACAGCACCTGGTCTTTTGGTGGTCAGGGTCACTACATAGTGTTCACTGATTAAGAAAACGCAGTTTAACAGAAAAACAAAGCAAGGCCCTGCACAGAAGCAAAAGAAAACAAAGATTTATTCTCTACTTCCCATTAGCAGATGATGCCCCTTTTCAGGAAGCAGGGCTCCAAACACAGAGCGGTTGCTCTGGAGGACAAGTCCATGAGCCCATCCCCTAGTTTTCCTAGATTTATTGTTCAGCTGACATCATATGGTCTGGAATATCCCTTTGGTCAGTCTGGGTCAGCTGCCCCAGTCATGTCCCCTCCCAAGATGTTGTCTCCCTTGTCCCACTGAGGGGGAATGTTGGAAAGGTGCTGTGCAAGCCCTGCCCAGCAGCAGCCACAGCACAGGGGGTTACCAGCACCTTCCCAGGTCTCAGTGCAAAGCACAGCAGGGGGAGGGCTGCTGGAGGAAAATTAACTCCAGCTCAGTCAGATCCAGTAGACCCATTAATAAGCCTTGTGCCTTTGCTGCTGCTTGGATCACCATTCCCCATCCACATGGAGAGGGCAAACAGACCTTACCACTACCCAGGAGCACCATGTCACACCCAAGGTCCTCTCTAGCTAGACCAGATTCATCCCCATGCCCCTTCAAATATAATTTAAATCTCTTTAAAAAGTCCTAATAATCCTTGTCCCCATTTGAGATGGGTTTACTCCATCTGTTGCCAGTGTCTTGCCAGGCCTAGTGTCTTGTAAACCACACATGGCCAAAGAACTTCACGTCCTGCAGGTAACACCAGGCTCAAAGCCAGGAGCTGATCTGCTGACTTTGTCTAAACCCTCATCGATCTCTGCAACTGGTGGGATTGAGGAAAAGATTACTTGTGCAGCTTCCCCCTCAGGGGAAAAGCTCCTCAGTCCTGTCCTGCGGCAAGCAACCTCCTACCCACAGGATACCTCCCTGCAGGATTCCTGCAAGCAGCATCAGCCCCATCCACAGACTTGCAGTCCTCCCAGCGATGGGCTGCTCTAGCACAGGCCTCTCTGAGAGCTCCAGCCTTCTTCAGCTGCAGTCCCCTGCTCCTGAGCAAGATCCTCTGTGGGCCACAGACAGGACTCTGCCCCACCAGTGATCTCTAGGGCTCAGCTGCCATCTCACCACAGTCTGAAGGAGAACAGCTCCTTTGGAGTGCCTCCTTCCCTTCTTCTCCCTGACCTGGCTGTCCCCATCCTTGTCTTTCCTCCAGCCCACTCCTCTCCAAAACAAAAGTGCTCCCTAACCATCCCACCACATTTTCCTTTCTTAAAACACGTGATCAGAGAGGCACTGATGGGCTTGGCCTTGGCCAGAGGCAGCTCTGGCTTGGTAAGGGGAAGAATTTCTCCAAGCTTCTTACAGGAGCCACACTTGTAGCCCCCTCCCTGGCCAGCAAACCCCTGCCATACACAAACCCAACCACCAGCAGAGACAGAGAAAGGGGCAATCTCATGTGGAGGGTTGTGTGGAGACTGGTGAGGCATGCTGTGATGGAGTGCTTTGGAAAAGGAAGACATTTTACCTGCTCATCAGGTTCATCTTGCTTTACCAGGCCTATGACTCCATCCACACAAGCCAGCACCAGTTTTTTCCCATCACTGCTTCTGCTGGGGAACCTGCAGTCAACACCGTGCTTTGAACCTTTATCTTAATTCAGAACCAAGTCCCTTGCCACAGTTCACCTGCTACAGCAGGTCCCAGGTTTGACTCCTACTGAGGCCTTTTGCTTTATGCTGCTCCTGTTACCTCAGGTCATCGCTTCTGGCAGCTCTGCCTGTTGAATGCAGTGGTTGTCTCCCAAGAGAGTGGTGGTCCAGAGATAGTAGTGCCAAGTTAAGGCTCAGAGACCGATCCAGCTTCCGTGTCTCTGCCTCCAGCACAGCAGCTTTGGGCTCCCTGGCCACAGCTGCTAAGGAGTAAAACAGCTCTTGGTGAAGGTCTGACAGCTCCTGGCTGGTCTTTGCACAGCACTCAATATAGTCCTGCTTGTGTTTCCGTTCTTGGGCCAGCTGTGTCCTCAGAAGGGCCACCTGAAAGAGGCAAAAGGCTGAGCTCAGACCAGCCCACACTGTTGGGATCATCCAACAGCAGCTCCACAGTTCCAGCTGTCAGGGAAGATGCACCTCTAACTCCAGCCCTGACAACCCCCTTCTTGTGGAAAGGGAGTTCCTAGAGTCACCTTGAACTGAGCTCCAGTTATCAACACATCTGAGTTTCTTTCTAGTGCACCATTCACAGGTTCAACACTGAGACATTACCTGTATATTATACACAGGATTTAGGAACCCAACTCTTTTCTTTCAAAAGAGAGATGTGGGCTTCTGACACCTCAGTTCCACAGGCCTTTTCCTCAGCAGATGGGCTACTGGTTACACAAGGTACTGAAGAACTGTTCTGTTATGATCTAGTTTTAACACTTCAACAGCTAGCACACAAAAAGGGAGCAAACCCTCATTCTTCCTAACTTGAGAGCATGTCACAAATAAGCAGAGAGTAACCTGATGAAAAAAAAACAAGGGAGAAAATGGGAAATGACCCTTAAAGAACTGCTGAGGGCTTGAAAATAATTTCCTGGCACAACAGGGTTGGGCCTGCTGGGCTTTTTGGTGGAAGAGGAGACCCAGCTGCTCTCACATCCTGTTTGGTTTGCAGTGCAGTGCAGCCACAGCAGCTCTAGTATGTTGCCCTCTGCTGGCTGTGGAGGAGATACACATGGATGGTAAGACATCAAAGGAGCTTCACAACAATCAACATACACAGGCTAAGGAACACCAGCACTGAACAGAGAAACAGATCTGACATACTAAGGGCACCCTTGTGGAACTGGGCTTGGAAGCCTGAAAACCCCTCCCATGCTCTGGCAGCTCACCCAGAGGTATGAGTGGATGTAGCCATCTGCTGCTGAGAGCATCCCCTGATCAGAGATCAAGTTCTGCTGTTTCCCAAACCCAGAGGAGTGCCCCAAGTAGCCAAATGAGTACTATTCCTTGAGCATAGCACCTCTGTTTTCCTGCTGAACTGAGGAAGCAGGTTCACAGTGCAGGCAGACACAAGGGGAAGCAGGGTGTTGGTTATCTGCAGCAACAGACTTTCAGACCCTGAGGCTTCCTGGTAAAAACAGCCTTAAGACACAACTTGATGGCTTCAGCAGTACTCTTGACTCACTTGCCAGAGCATCATGGACTTTATTCCCATAAACCTTACAGGCATTTTGCCCTGGACACCTGTGAAGAATATTAATCTCCAGGGAGACCAGGGTGTCCCAGACCCATAAAAAGACAAGGGGAGAAATCTGGTGACTGCTGCTGCTGCCAATGCCACTGTCAATGGATGTGTTTAGGTTCAGTGGCTGGAACATACATTCTCACACTGATAAATGTCCAGACAGCCCAACACTGGATCACGATTAGCACAGAATGGCAAGATAAGACTAACGACTGTCTGAAGGCTACAAGCCCTGGGACTGTCCTGGATCCCTGGAGCTCCGATACGATGGAAGCTCCACTGTTAATGGAAACAATAAGATTAGTGAGACTTGAGGCAAACATCCTTAGAATATTCTCTATTTTCTAGAGAGTTACAGTTTCCTGAATTTCCTCTGATCCCTCTCCCACCCTGGCCAACCTTTAGGCAAGTCACAGACTAGGCCAGGTGAATGATGTTGTTTGATCATGACCAACAGATGTCTGACTGGGTACCTCTACTGCCTGGTGCACTTGCTTCCTGACAGCCAAACAACACATGGGCTGCAGCATCATGCAAACCTGTGCCCATCAGAGCCACAGCAGCTTTTGATGAGTTTTCCTCCTGCTCACCTGGTTCTGCAGCTCAGCTGACTGACGACTGCAATGTGCGTGAGACTCCTCCTGGGAAGAGAGCACGAGGATTTATTTTTAGTCACCAGTTTGGCCTGGGCCATGGTCAATATTCAACTTCTATTAAGTCTGTACTGGGGGGCTGCTTCAACTGGGATTTGTCATTGCTCCTCTGTATGGGCAGAGCATCATCCCACCAAGTAAGATTCTTTTCTCACCTGTCTGGAAGCAGATGTCTTGTGCTGGTCAGACTCAGAGAGAGAAAATGAATCTGGAAGTGACCGACCACTACAGTATCTCTTCAGTCGCCTCCGTTCACCTTCCACCTGCATGTTGGATGGGAGAAAGGGTCACAGAAACCTGCCACCAATCAAGGAGCAAAAAGACCTGCACAAAGATGTCTGCCCAGAGACCATTAACTGCACCACAGAACACTGAGAGCACAACACACTTGAAGTACACTGTATGTGACGAGCAAGAGGAAACAGTTCCTGACACAGTGGGGACACTGGGGCCAGAAGAGTGGTACCAAAGTGAACACGCAATTGCAAAGGCAATGGGATGCCAGGAGAGAGAATACCAAAGCAGTGTCCACAGGGAAAGTGGAAGAGAGAAGGAAACAGATAAAGGACTCCAGAGTGCTGTCCGTGGAGATGTGTTGTGTTCCAGAGGCCTGTGAGGCTTTGCAGAGGCTGGGAAACCCTGTTTTACCTGCTCAAGAGTCCTCCTGAGCTCATCATTGAGTTGTTTCAGCTCAGTCTTCTCAAATTCCAGCCTCGCAACTGCTTGCTGTAGACACTCCAGCTGCTGTGACAGGAGCCTCTTCTCTGAGGACCAGGGGAGCTTCTCCCTTTCTGCAATAGCCTGCTGGGTAGAGAAGGGGAGATTATGTGAGCTGGTGCCACATAAAGATTGGACAGGCCAGAATCAACACACTGGGGAGAGTGGCTGGACTCAGGAATGAACAGTGCTAAGTCTCCTCCTCCTGATTCGCAGGCCAAAATAACACACTCTTCCTAGTAAGCCCTCCTCCAGATAGCTGTGGAGAAATGGGTTTGGTCTGGACATAGTTCCTGCTGGTTTTGTTTGGTTTCTCCCATTCTGGTTTACAGACACTGGAAACAATTTCCTATTCAGGTACTTAATGGTTTTACAAAAGTCTATAGTATTTCCAGCTCCCTCTCTGTGCCATTTTGTGTCCATCATGAAGACTTCCACATTTACATGTTCCTCTTAAGGAAGATATTTAATGTCTTTGGTCATCCTCTTTGACCTCTGCTGTGTACAATCCTATCTAGAGTTCTGGTCTCTGTCCCTGGACAACCATGCAGTATGAAAGATGTGCATGAAGTGTGCATTTCTGCAGTGATAAAATACTACCACCTTTTGTTCTCTGCTCCCTTTACCTGTTACATCATCATTACAGAACTGCTCTTTGAAAAAAAAAACCAAAACGTTATCAACCAAGCCCCAGGCATTGTTCTGAACACATCCAAGAGCCACCTCCACTCTCATGGGTTTCTTGCTGAAACTCTCCTTGAAGCAATCTCTGACAGCATCTATAAATGCTTGAGATTTATAGATGTCTTGAGATCAGCACTATACGGATCTATATGGATGCAGCTGCATTACCTGAGTGCATGCTGTTGGGCACCTGATCTCCCATTGTTCTCCTGTTTCCTGTCCTTGTTTTTTATATGCCTGTATAATAATGTAATGGCTCCAGCTAAGTTTGAAGCACAGGCTGTTGCAGCCATTCCACCAGCAGACTTTAATTAGATCACCTTGGAAAAGTCTACACAAAATGTGTCTTCATGCTCTTGAACGGCACAATTACATTCTGAATGTGCAATGAAGCCTTTAGCCTGATCGGGCAAAAAAGTACAAATTCCATTATTTTTAAGACATCAACAAAGCTGTACCTCAGACATCTAACTGTCTGAAAGTGTGCTCTGAGCACCCCCAGTGTAGCTGCTGTTCAGCCACTGTCACAGAAATCATCCCTAGTTTAGTACATTAGCCTGGTCAACTGCCTTTTCCGTGCCAAATCCTAACCAAGACACGCTGGCTAAGCTTGCCTGGATAGGAGAGGACCAATTAGCCACCCTCAGCTTTTGGGCTTGACTTCATTTTAATGGCAAGCTCTGTAGTTCTTTCAGTAGTTCTGAGACTGACAGAAAACCTTCTGGCAAGTGAACGGTCTCTGGCTGGAGCTCCCCAGACAGGTGAACCTGCTGGCTGCAGTCATGGTTTCTTTGGCCAAGCAGGTCACACATACAAATATGGGAACATACATTCCCACATCTTTACAGGACACATCTTCAGAATCCTTTATAGTTGCCTAATGATCAATCACAGTGCCTACCTGAAGATGAAACCGGTCCTTGTCCCTCTCTGACACCATATTCTGCAGGATGGCTACTTCTTCCCTCAGGGTTACATTGGCCATTTCACTCTTGCTAAGGGCAAGAGTCAGAGCTTGTGCCTTCTCTTTCCATTCAATCTCTCCACTTTCAGTCTGCTTCAAAATAGCAATCACACGTTCCAGTTCCTCCCCCTTTGCTTTCCGCTCATCGTCCAGTTGTTGGGTCAGCTCCTTCTGCCTTTGCAAGAGACGGTCCCTCCCCTGGAGAACCTTCCTCTTCTCTGCTTCCTCCTCCTCCCATGTTTGGAGTTTATGGATTTGTTTCTGTAGGGTGTCCCCTTCATCTTTCAAGCACAAAGCTGATGTTAATTGTTTAATGAGTTCACTCTGCTTCCTAAACTCCTGTTCTCTCCCTGTCAGAGTCACCTCTAAATACCTGACTCTGCCTCTCTGGTACTTGATCTCTTCATCCTTCTTTGTCAGAGTCAGCTGAACATGCTGGAGATCTTCCCGAAGAGCTCTTAATTCCTCTTCTAGCTCTTTTTGCTCACCCTGAGCCTTGGTCTCTCGTTCCCTCTCAGGCAAGGCTTCTTCCAGGAGCTTCTCTTGCTCTCTGTGGTGTCCAACCTCTTCATTCTTTTTAGTCAGCCTAAGCTGGAGATTCTGTAAGGTATTCAGTTCTTCCTGGCACTGTAGTTTTTGCAGAACAGTTTCACTGTCTTCATTTCTCTTCCTCATCACTTCCTCCTGCAGATTCACTTGGTTCTGGCATGTTGTTAGTGCTACTTTCGTGTTTTCTTCACGAAGATTAAACTTGTTAATTTGCTGTGTCTGTCTGAGGAACTCCAAACAATTCTTATTCACTATTTGGCATGTTTGGTTCTGATCCTGCTGCAGACTCTTGTTCTGCTCGCCTTCTAATTCCTGCTCTTGAAGGTTCTGGACATGGTCCTGCAAAGACTCTCTCTCTTTATCTCTAGAACCTAGAGAAGATTCTGATTTTTGCACTATGGCATTTGTCTGCATTGCTGCCTCCTCCTTTTGCTGCTGAAGCTCAGAAATAGCTTCCTCCAGAAACTCTGTCTTTTTCTCTCTTTCCTTCAGAATCTGTTTTTTTGCATGAAGATTCACTTGTTCAGCTTCATGCTTTTCCTTCTTTTCCTTGAGTGCCTCACATTGCTTTCTAAAGGATAAAATTTCTTGCCCTTGTTCCTTTAGTGCTACTTGAAGATGCTGCAGAATTTCCTTCTGTTGTTCAGAGTCTTGTTCTTGTTTTTGGAAGGTTTCTATCACTTCCTTCTGAGACTCAATTACAAAATCCTTCTCTTTCAGTATTGTCTCAGTGTATCTGAAGTCTCTTTGTATGTGCACCCGTTCTTCTGGTTTTTTCTCATAGTTCCATGTGTGTTGCTTTTGTATGTCTATGTGTCTGACCTTTTCTTTCAAGATTTCTAAGGTCTGCTCCAGTTGGTCACGGACAGTCCTTAACCGCATTTCCATGACTTCTTCAGCTTCCTGGATTTGCTTTTGTTGTGATTCAAGATCTTGATTTTTTTTCAATAAAGAAAGTGTCATCATTTCTACTTTACCATGAAGCTCTTGCAGATGCCCCTCTTGCTCTTCCTTGTACTGCTGGAAGAGTCTTAATTGATGCCTTTGAGAATCACACTCATTCTCTCTGTCCTTAAGAGTTGCCCTCAGGTGTTCAAGGCTTTCATGCAGAGATTTCACCTGTACTCTTTCCTTTTCCATTTCTTGGATCTGCTGAGCCAGAGACATAATCTCTATGTTTTTCTCCTTCAAGTTTCCTTTCAAATGACCAAGATGCACCTGCATATTTCTCAATTGCAATGCACCATGTTGCTCAAGAATCATAATTTTACCTTCATAGAATTTGATCGCCTGGTCTCTCTCCTCCAGCTCTCTGCCCATCTTGCTGGCAGCAGTCCTCTGCATGTCTCTCTGCTTCTCTAGCTCC
>JAOEGS010019567.1:0-39263 GCA_025447755.1 Corythornis vintsioides | reverse complement strand
TCCAGCTCTCTGCCCATCTTGCTGGCAGCAGTCCTCTGCATGTCTCTCTGCTTCTCTAGCTCCTCTATCTGTTCTTGTTGGGATCTGATCTCCTGGTCTCTCTCCTCCAGCTCTCTGCCCATCTTGCTGGCAGCAGCCCTCTGCATGTCTCTCTGCTTCTCTAGCTCCTCTATCTGTTCTTGCTGGGATCTGATCGCCTGGTCTCTCTCCTCCAACTCTTTGTTAATTTTGTTTAAAGCAATCTTCTGTTTTTCTTGCTTCTTCTCCAGCTGCTGTATGTGCTGTTGCTTGGATTCTATCTTATGTTTTTTCTCTATTATGGTTCTAATAATCTGATCCAGAGTAGTGTTATGCATTTCTTTCTGCTTTTCCAGCATTCTCATCTGTTCCTGGTATAACTCAGTTTCTCCCTCCCTCTCTGATAGGATGGCAGTTATATGAGTGAGATTCTCCTGCAACGCTTTTCCCTCTGCTGCCTCTTTCTGGAGCATCTGTATTTTCTCCCACAGTGTTTCTACTTCCTCATTTTTAATTTTTAAGATAGTCAGTGTAGTTTGGAGTTCTTGTTCAAGGGATTGATTCATATCTGTTGCTGTATTTGCTCGGGTTTCAGAGGCTACAACTGATTCTTGAAGAAGTTTTATCTCCCATACCAATTTTTCTTTAAGTCTCTCCTGTTCATGCTGCAAAGCAAGGAGAAAAAGATAAAATAACTCCTTCTATATATGTTTGTTTTTCAAACTATATTTCAACTCCTGCATCCCAGTCAAGGGATTAAGTTTGAACCTCTAGTAGAAAACTGCATTTGGTTTCCCTCTCGATGTAAATTTTCTACTGTCACTCACAAAAAAAAAAAAGATTTAAGAACTGAACTGTATTTACCTAACTCTATACATGACTGATTTTTGGAGTCACCAAAAAAGGAGAAGTGGGAGAATACTGATAATGTAAGAAAAGCTGCACTAGCTCAAATGTCTACGCTAGTATCCTGTATGTAATGGTGCCTGTAAGTGCACAGAAGGGAAGAAAGGGTAAATGAGACTTACATGATACACTGTTCCAGACTGAGAGAACTTTCAGTTTCCTCCTGACCCCACAGTGACCTGCTGTATTTAAAACACTCTTTGTCAAGGAGTTCAACAGGTCTGCTCTAACTACACAACCCCTCATCCTCTGCTTGCAGCATATGCCTCACTTTGTCAGATGGATCTTGTTATCTCTTGGAAGAATATCAACAACTGCTGCTCCCTCTTTCCCTGCCTCTCAGAATGTAGACCTTTCCTATTCCAATCTTCAGGCTCCATCTGCCCTAACTCAGCCAGTCTCATCCTTCTTTTTGCCCTTCTCTGAACCAACTCTAGCTCTAGTGTGCTCTTTTAGGGTAGAGCAGCCAGAACTGCAGCCACTTTAAAGTCCAGCTAAGCATGATTTAGGCAGTGGAATGATGATGTTCTCTCTATTATGAAGGAAAGAGAGAACAGTTCATTTACCTTTTCCTTTTGGATGTCTACCATGTAGAGTTTTAATGGTTTCATCCCCCAGAATCCCACTGTGCCCTCTTGAATGGTCAGATCAGTCTGTCATTCTGTGTTTCAAATCAGGGCTAGTTTTCCCCTTGCAAATATGCATATTTATCTGGTTCGGCACTTTTGTTTCTCAAATTTCTCTATTTTTTTCCCCTCTGCTCGCAGATGGGTGATGTTGAACAGCTTTCTATTATTAGCAAACTTTGTCTTCTCACCCCTTTTTCCAGATCCAGGTATTTACAGATCTAAATATGGACTTAGACAAAAATAACTGCTCAAACCATGCAATGACAATTCAACTACATGGCCTGGCAGGAAAGCAAAAGTCTGGGAAACAAGGAATGGTGAGTGGAAGGAAAGGGAAAACGAGGAAAACTTCATCAGCATTTGCATATGCTGCATCTTCTCACATTTGAACTGAACCTGTACGCCACCACTCAAATTCAGCTCTCCACTGGAAAAAAGTCACTCCTCACAATTATTAATAGAAGGATAAAAAATACGTAAGAAATTTCCCTATATGGCATCTGCCAGCCTCACCAGGTCATCCCTTCTTTGACTCTCAGTGCTTTTGAGTTTCCTTTCCAAAGATGCCATTTCTTGATGTAGAGTTGTAACCTCCTCCTTTAGAGCAGCAGCCTCTTCCTGCAAGGCAGCTTGCAGAGAGTTCTTCTTGTGTTCTGCCACCCGTGTCTCTGCAGCAGTAAAGGTGAAGTAGAAGGGGAAAAACAAAAGGAAAAGAAAAAATATTTGCACTCTACAGAGAAAACATTTTCCTATCTGCTTGTGTTTTCCAAACCCTAAGCCCACAAGAACTTATTATAAATAAGACATAAATAAAGGGAACTTCCAGGCAGAGGAAAAAAAGAGGAATTAAAGTGTTAAGTTCAGATGAACATGTGTTTGCTATTCTGCGTGTTGAAAGGCCAGGCCTATAGGCATGGCAGCTCATCACCCACTGTGTTAGAAACAAAACTGACATCGATGAAACAAGGGCAGAGACAGTTAAGTGAGAGTCAGATCTAATGTCCTACAGGAAAACATAAGGGACATGAAGAAATACTGGACAGGTAAAGGCACTACATAAGCAGGAAACAGCCTGTGGGGGAGGCAATGGGCAGTGGCCACACTTCCCTGTTCTTGTAGTCTGAGACAAAAAAACCAAGACAGTGAAATGAAAAAGCAATTCTGATGTGGCAAATAGAAAAATGACAGTGAAAGGAGTAGGGATCCCTGTCCAGCTATGATATAGAGAGGCAAATAGCCCCGGAGGCTCTGGAATGGCCAGTTACATTTTCTTTATAAAAAGTTTTCACTGGTAGTTCTACATATAGATCTTGTGCTGCCTGTTTTTCTCCTCTTCCCATCTCTGGGCACTGTACCTTTTCCTCTGTGTGGTAGCAGAGAAGATCCCTGCTGATGAGGTGGGATGGGGTCAATGATTGGAAAGGAGAAGCTGTACCTTCCTCACTATGAGCCAACTGTTTCTGCAGCTCTTGATTGTGGGCACTGTAGAGGTCCCGCTCAGCTTGCCTCATGCTCAGCTCCAGCTCCAAGTCCTGTATCTTCTTCCTCGCATCATTCTGGAAGAGATAAGAACAAAAGTATCACCTCACAGAGCCATTGCTGGCATGAGACAAAGAGGTACAAACACCAAGGCAGAAATAGCCAAGGTGAGGGGGCAGCTGGACAGTAATAGATGATTCTCCTTCCTCCCCACAGCAGTAAGCCCATCTGGCCTGCAAGAATTTACACCCATTCTGACTTTAGCTGCTTATCAGTTGAGTCCAGCAGATGGACAGGATTTCTGGGTGCACCAGACACATTACCAGATCTTGCTGAGTCTGTTTCAGGTGCTGACACAGGTCTTGTAGGGCTGCTGCGACTCTGTCCACTGTGAGCTCTGCAGGGAGGTCTCTGGCCTGAGAAACTGCTACATCGCAGACAGGACCCTGTTCTGAAGAGAGAAGCCATTCTGTTTCAAGCTTTAATTGAAGGGTCTCCAAGACACAAGGCCTCTTTGTACACAGGAGAAGGTGGCAGTGCCTTTGACATTGTTCTAGAGGTCGTGTTATGGCAAGGTGTGTCACAGGCTAACATTCTGATGACCACAAACATCAGTGCCACCCCTAGGAAGAATGCACGTGCCCTGTGACTTGACATGACCCCATTTCGTTTTGATGCTGGTCATTTCTCCAATACAAATATTGTCTCTGTGCAGGGATGTCAGGCTTTCAAGACTTCCCAAGGTTTGAGTCATCCTGAAGTGAAAGGACAAGTCTATCATATCAAAGTTCCAAAAAACCACCCCTCCCTTCATGTGCTCTCCTAGACTTGTTAACCCAGCCTCCTACACTCACCTGAACTCCAAGTGACTAAGTCTTCACTATCACAGATCGTGCGGTGAAGAACCAAGTGCAGTTTGTCCAACTGGGACTGGGCTTCACAGCGGGCACTGTTAGCCTGCTGACACTCTGTGGCCAATGCCTTTGCTCTGTTCTCTGTGCTGCAAAGCCTCAAATGCAGTTCAGACATCTCAGCCTCCAGCACACGCAAAGAGTCCCTCAAGCACTGTTCTCCTGCTCGGGACTTCTCCAGATCCTGTATCAGTTGCTTTTCTCGAGTTGCTAGGCCAGCCTCCTTCTCCAGCACTAATTCCTGCAGTGACTCTATCTGTAACAGATGCACAGATCCTCAGGACTCTGTGCTACTGAGGCAGCAGACCAGGAGTAGAGGAAAGAATGAAAGAGAAATGCAAGCAAAAAACACACTAGAAACAGACAGAGCCAAGTATTCAAATTGAGTAAAATAAGCTAGAAACAGATATATGGAAGGACCAAAATGAAATTTCTCCATCCCAAAAGGAATGGTTCAACTGTCAGGCTTTCGTGCTTTCCAGTCTCAGAAATGAAGCTCTATGTGTGTTTGTGTGTATATGTGAGAGAGTGAGAGTGGGTGGCTGGCAGGGTGAGATGGCAGCTCAAGTATCCCTCCAGGGGAGTGGGGCTGCCAGAGATGCTTGGGAATAGAAGGAAGTAGACAAACAACATCCTTTATGGCACATCTCAAAAATTTTAGTTGAACTGGCTGAGATGGAAGTGCCTTCCACAGGCTACAGTAACACCTTCTGTTCCACCAGACTGCTCAGTGACCAGCAGAGGTAGCAAAACCATCTGGGGATGTTTCGAACAGAGAGACTGAGAAGCTCCAATGGAGTCTTCCTTTTCTTCTCAGAACTTTAATGCCATGAACTGTATGAGAATGGGGGAAAATACAGGCAGAACATAGCATAGAAAAAGATTCTACAGCATAGGTCACCTGGTTGTTGAGCTCTTGTATTTCTCTTCTGTGGTCTGAATGGAACTGCTTGGCTTGGTGAATATCAGAAAGAAGCTGAGTCACCTCCTTGTGCTGCTCAAGGTTTTTTTCTTCCAGAGTTCTGAGGCTCAGTTCCTTCTCTTCCAGAGACAGAGTCAGCCTGAGAGACCATGCAACTCATTACTACATGATGTAACATTTATTAAACTGTTAAGACTTCCACCACCAAAGGCAAAACTGCTTCATCTGCTGAGGTTTGTCTAAACAAGAGTCCTAAGCCAGGCTGGCAGTCATACCCAAGCATGTGCCCACTATGCTTTTTTTTTTTTTCCACAGAAGAAAGGTGAATTACTGGCTAAATACCCAATCTTTTAGATATGGGAATGTCAATATAAACACAACAATGTCTTGAAATGATGACATCAGACCCCAGCTAGTATGTCCTGGTATGACAAGCAGCAACTGACAGCAAGGTTATATTTAAAATGTGTCCTGCTTTTGGCTGGGATAAAGTTAATTTTCTTCCTAGTAGCTGCTACAGTGCTGTGTTTTGGATTTAGCATGAAAATATTAATGATAACATACTGATGTTTTAGTATAAACAGTACTTAGCTACAGCTAAACCAATGATTTTTCAGCTTCTCATGCCCTGCCAGGAAGAAGGCTGGAGGGACCCAAGAAGTTGTGAGGGGACACAGCCAGAACTGCTGACTAAATCTGGCCAAAGGACTATTCCATACCATAGGACATCATACCCAGTATATAAACTGGGGGTAGGTGGCTGGGAGGGGAAGACCACTGCTTGGGACTGTCTGGGCATTGATCAGCTGGTGATGAGCAGCTGCACTGCACATCAGTTATCTTTCCTTGGGTTTTATTTGTCTATTTTTATTAGATTTATTTTCATTACTATTATTATAATATTTTGTTTTAGTTATTGAACTGGCTTTATCTCAAACCACAAGTTTTACTACATTTTCTGATTCTCCACCTCACTCCACTATAGGGGAAGGAGTGAGCAATTGGCTGCACGATGCTTAGTTGCTGCCTGGGGTTTCCTAAGACTTGTCAGCACCCACATTACTTTCAGCTAGAGAAATAAAGGCTGATACCAGAAGTGGTAGGGAGGATTGAGGGAAATACTCAGATCTATATATAATATGCAGACCCTTCACAGGGGAAGCCAGAACCTTTTATTTCCCTTCTTCAGCAAAGGTATGTGTTGAAGACTGGCAGGACTACCAGGTGAAGTAGCCTACCTACCTCTTCTTTCTCGCATTCCTTGGACAGGCAGTAACATCTGAAACTTCTGAGGCTGGCAGGGACTCTGCTCAAGCCCCTCCAGATGTCTGTTTGGATTTTTTGAGGAATGAGGAAAGATCTGGCACATCAATCTTTGGGTACTTTAAAGGGGAATCTTGCTTAGTTCAAAATCATGGCTTTATGATGGCTTCTGCCAACCAAAGGTACCAGGATGGAAGACTGATAGAAGTCCCAAATGTTTCAAGTTTACTGGATCCAAGGCAGAGCTGCTGGATCTATCTAGTTCATTATACTGCAGCTCGTTCTGGCTCATTTGGTGAGTTTCAGGTTTAAAACCCCTGAAAGTTTAATTTAACAGTATTAGTATGCTGACCCAATAAAATACTTTCTTTTGAAGGACTACTACAAAAGCCACTGTCTTCAGCAAAACTGTAACTGAAGTATTAAAAGAAAGTGAAACATAACAACAGGACAATGAAACATGTCTGTATGGATAGTTCAAAACTGGTTTTTGGGAAATGATACCAGAGCCACTTGTATATGCAAAGATTTGAAAGAGAATCCATGAAACAGAAAGGAGAGTTTGACAGGCTTTCATTTACCTGGCTTTTTCACTCTCCAGGACCTTCAACAAAGCCTGAAATTCTGTGTTGCAACGCTTCACTTCTTCCCATCGGCTCCTTTCCCCTTCCAAGGACTGCAAACATATTTTCAGCTCCTTGTTCTGATGTTCTACCTCCTCCCATTGATTCCTCTTCTCCTCCAAGGTCTTCTGGAGCTGCACAATCTCCAGCACTTTCTGCCTTAAGAGCTCCTGTGCCTCATTCACATCTTTATGAGCTTTGTGGAGAATCTCTTGCTGGGATTCTTCGGAAGCTGCTAGATGAGAGGTCAACTCCTCCACCTCAAGTGAAAGATAACAGAGCTGTCAAAGACTACAGCTTGTCACTGTCAATCATATCATATACCATGAGGAAAGGGGAAGAACAACTTTAAATTTCACCCTATCACAGGAGAACCAGATTCACAATGGATACAGACAACTTGTTTAAAAATCTAAAGTAGGTCACCATGTTTATCTGAAAAATCACCTCACAAAATCAGCAGAAGTCCATTCTGATTATTACTGGCAAACAGGCAAAAGGACTAGCCCATGTGTGCAGCTGAGATTCAGCTGGTTGGCAAGTCTCCTTCAGAGCAGCTGAGATGAAGATCACAGCATGATGGCAGAGGGATTACCCCATCAGCCTGCTTCTCTGCAATGGAAAGGTAAGAAATAGCAATAGGATGGGGGCAGTGGTTTTAAATCAGAGCAGGGTAGATTTAGATTGGACATGAGGAAGAAGTTCTTTACTCTGGGGGTTGTGGAACACCAGAACAGGTTGCCCAGGGGGATGGTGGAGGCCCCACCCCAGGAGACATTCAAGGTCAGGCTTGATGAGGCTCTGAGCAACCTGCTCGAGTTGAGGATGTCCCTGCTCACTGCAGGGAGGTTGGACTAGGTGACCTTTGGATGTTCCTTCCAACCTCGGGCATTCTGTGATTCTAAGTGGAGAGGTCACCTGTTTGATGACTGGAGCAGCTGTTGCTGTTTCACTCACCCGTTCTTGTAGAGCATCCCTCTGCTGAAGAAGGATATTAATTTCCTCTTTGGCAGTTTTGATTTCTTCCATGTGCCTCATCTCCACTGTCTTAATCTTACTCTGAGTTTCCTGCAGCTCTGCTTGCAGCTTTTCTTTTAAATTCTGTAAATACAAATGGAAAGCAAGCGACTGGGACCTGACATCAGGTTCAGCTTTTTTCTCTTTCTATCTTAAGATCACATTCATTCAGCCACTTCTTTCTGCTTTTCTACCCAGCTCTGCTTCTGCTGTAACCCTTCCTTCCTGTTGCTGATCTCTGGAGCTTACCAGGCTCTGTGCTCTCAGTGCCTGCAGTAGTGCTCACCTCTTCAGTCCCAGGACTTAGGATTTACTTCCTTGTTACTGCCCTTCACTCTGTTACCTGACTCTCTCAGCTTACATCCAACTGCCTGTTCTTTCAACCTACCCTACTAGTCAGACTTACCTGCCCATTCTCTCGCTGCTTTTCCACCTCCTGCCTGAGCTGCTCTAGCTGCTGGGAGGCTTCTCTTAGCTCTCCCTGAGTCTGGAGCAGTGTCTCTAACAAAGCAATCTTCTCACTCTCCTTTTCTAGCAGGACCTGCACAGAAATAAACAGAAGACAGGGTTAAACTTCCCATACAAAATTTGTGTGGCAAGATTCAAAGACTGATGGGCTCCAGCATTGTCAAAGTACTGTGTGCCTGGTCTCCTAGCTCATTATCTCGGCACTTTGGAGACACAACTTCCAAAATGAGATTGGCAGTCTAGACATAGTTCATCCCTCCTGAATTCACAATGATTAAATCTTCAATAAACTCTTGGCCATCTGAAAATGTGTGGCATTTCTCAACCGCCTCCCTCACCTTCCCAGAGAGGGCATCCTCAGGTCTTCTGCTGCTCGTTGTTCAGTAGTGAATGACTTTTGCACCTAGTTAGCAGTAGAGAACATGCAAGGCTGATGCCAGAGGGCTGAAGCCAGGTCCTTCAGAAAACTTATGTATTCTAAATGGGGTTTAGTGAAAATTAGTAAGGTATTCAGTAGACTCTGGCAAAGTACTGACATTAGAGGGTCACATAGTCATCTCTGAGCACTATTCTGTCATTTCAGTACCCACAGACACAGTTGGGGGTACGGCTGTCGCTGGGCAGTCTACCTAAAGAGGACTTTGGGTTGGACACAAGGAGGACTTTCAGTGTATGACAGGGTTGCTTTAGCATAGGAGATATGGGCACAAAATAACTTATCAGGAAATGACTTAAAACACAGCTCAGAAGACACCTGTTTTACTGCTCAGAAATATTTCAGAGCAGTCTTTAAAGACTTTTCTTCTGTCAGCAATTCTTCTGCACCCCTCACTGACCCCCTTACAAAAACCCTATCCTCATGGAGATTCAGTCCTACAAACTCAGTTTGGCCTTTAATGGAGTTAAATGCCATAAACATGTATCAGTAAACATTAAAAGAGGACTGTTGAGAGAGCTGAGATGCTCTGATGTTAAGTCTTAAAAAAATCCGGAATACAATAGCAGCACAAAAATCTAAAACAAAAGAGACGTTTCTGCCTGACTTCCTACAAGAGGTGTCACTCCTAGTCTGAAAGATAGCCCCACTCACCTTTCACCTCACCAAAATTCAATGTAGAAAATAGGTAGGGCTCAACAGGGCCCAATACCCAGTCATCTCCCACAGCTCTAGCCTTGCAAAAAGCCAGATAAAATCTCTTTACAGTCTTTACCTCTTGCTTTGCATTTTCTGCTCTAGTTTGTTCCTCCTGTTGTTGAGCTTCCATGGTAGCAACTTTCTGCTTCATATCAAACAGCTTCTTTTCATGTTCCACTTCTGTCTCTGCCTTCTCTTTTTCCCACTGTTCCAGCATCTTCTGCAGCTCTGAATGGTGCCCTTCCCACTCATTTGCCTGATGAGGGAAGAAAAAGACTTCAGGACAAAGTCCCAGAAAAATTTCTCAAAAAAGAAATGAAGCTTCAACCCTTCCACAAATCCTGATCTGCACAGTGCACAGCAGTGGCTTTGTGCCCTCCATAAATTATGCCCTATCAAGGATCTTAAAAGGAGAGTCAGCAGGTGGAAGAAAAGGAGATGTTATCTTGCCCTCCTTGCTGGCTGTTTCCCAGCACCACTCTTCTCAGGATTTCTTTGTGTTAACAGCAGCTCTATTTTCCAAGCTCGCCTCCCTTTCCATCAATTGAAAGATGCAGATGGACTGCAGTACCCTGATGTCCTAGTTACAAGACAGGCCACAAACTCAAGTAATTAAAACAAGGGGCCTGTTCCATAAGCTTTAAGCCCAAAGATAACACCTCTGTCAACCACTGAAGGACAGAAAGAAAGGAACAAAGTTCCTGTAACTGCAGCTGGCAGGTACATCAGGAGCCTACTTTAATAGTGTACAGGAGTCTGGTAAGATTCTATCCTTCTACTGACATGCCTTGGGTGGGGCCATCCAACTTTCTGTTGAACTCATGCCCACACTGAATCTGCAGCTGCCTTTACTGTCCCATCACAGTCCTGTGGGTCTTCACATGCCCTCAAGTACAAGCCACTGGCTCTGCTGCCTGGCCTAGCACAAGTGTCTGCTGCCATTTCACGCACACTCAGGCTGTTATTCTTCTAAACCAGCCCACACAACACGCTTGAACAGTTCAGACACTTGAGGAATTCATTGTTTCCTACCATGTCTTGCAGGAGTTTGTTTCTTTCCATTTCATGCTCAGTCTGCCGAAGTCTGAGGGCATCGTCGTACTGTTGTTCTGTCTGCAATAGCTCTTGTGCCATGTTTTCCCGCTCCTGCTTTATCAGAGATCTCTCGGCTTCCAGCTCACGTTGAAGGCACTTCACTTCTCCTGCCAACATGACAAATGGCAAGATTCAGTCTACACAAACAATGGTCCTGACTTTACTGACCTTAAACCATTTGAATTTCAGTGTAAGGAGGGATCTGTTTCTTTCTCTTTCACTCCTTAGAAGCTCTGTGGACTGACAGCTATTCTTATACCACCTTTCCTAGGCAGGGGAATCACCAGGAATAAAGAGCATGAGGCCCTCACCTTGTATAACCTCCTTGGCCTGCATGACTGTGTGAAGTTGGATTTCAAGCTGACTCCTGGCAATCTCCAGCTGAGATACGTGCTGTTGAGCCTCAAACAAGCTGGACTCCAGGGTCTCCTTCACTGACCTAAAAATTGCAAATACAGAGAGAAATGAGTTTCTTACTTCTGACACCCACTGGAATAACCAGGGAGTTATTCCAGTAAGAAGTGGTTCAAGATCCCCACTGCCAAGTACAGAAAATGGGTTGCATGGCACATTTCTGCCATTGAAAACAGCAAGGCAGGTCCCTGTGAGGGAATACTCAGGCTTTTCTTATGACCTAGTGTACAGCAGAAAGCCTGGCTCAATGTGATCTCAAGGTCTGCACCAGCATGCAAAAGCCCAGCCTCTGCTCATGGCCCTTCCAAGCAACATGGTCTAATGGGAGGTGTATGCCCATGGTAAGGTGGTTGGAACTGGATGATCTTTAAGGTCCCTTCCAACTCAAGCCATTCTATGATTCTACAATATCCAGCTCATTTTTCATTATGCATTGCCAAAAGTTCCTTGTAACTAATTTATCTCTTATTTTAAAATATTATTTGTTCCTGTTTAAAAAAAAAAAAAAAAAAAAAAAAGGACCCAAACCTTTAATTTTTTTCATAACAGTCCAATAATTGACCAAACATAATTCAGCTGGATCAAAGATAAGCTGGAACTCAGAAGCAGCAGCTGTCGAGAAACACAGAGTTCAAATGGTGTTTATTACAGAACCACAGCATGGTGGGGATTGGAAGGGACCTCAAAAGATAATATTGACTCCAACCCCCCTCCCAGAGCAGGGTCACCCAGGGCAGGCCACACAGGAAGAGATCCAGGCAGAATTTGAATGTCTTCAGAGCAGGAGACTCCACAACTTCCCTGGGCAGCCTGCTCCAGGCTCCATCACCCTCACCATGAAAAAGTTTTTCCTTATGTTTACCCAAAACCTCCTATGCTCCAGCTTGTTTATCAGCCTTGCTAACAACACACTTTGGACTGGTAAAATGTGAAAGCCAAGAAGCAAGCCAATCTCTAAAATATCATTTGTACAACTCTGCAAGTTCAAGAATCTTCTAAAAGAAAATATCTAAGGGAAGGACAAATATCTTAATACTTAAAAAAAATAAATACAACAACAAAAAACAGAACTTGTCACATTTAATCTTAGAAAATGGCTACAGCAGAAGCACCGAAACTTGTTCCATCCCTGTAATAACTTCTCCGTGACGTCTGTCTCTAAACCTCATGTGGTAAGAAGTACAGAACCCAGACATCAAAGACAGGCAGTCATCTTCAGTGACTGTGGAGAATTCAAAAGAGGTTTCCCTGCTGCTGGTATAACCAATTCTAGGTCCTGCACTACAGATAACATGAGTAAACTTAGAAGCAGAAGGCCCTCAAGATTTTCAGCATGAGCCTCTAGTTTCACCCTAAATGGCAGTTTCCTACTCACAAAGTCCTTATGGAATAGTCTTGAATCCTGAAGATCCTATGTCAAACTACTTGATAAAGAAAGATCTATGTTCAAATGCACAGAACAAGAAACCAAAAACAGAGAGAAGCTTCAGGTTTCAGTAAATGTCTGTCTGCATGGTTAAACTGTTACTCAACGCAGAGCCAAGTTGGCTTACTTTGGACTTCATACTGGAACTTGCAAAGGGGCATAAACATGAGCTCAAGGCTCAGGAGAGCTTTGTTAGCTTTAGATGTCAGAAAAATAACATTCAAATCATGCTCTACTGTTTTGTTTGTTTGTTTTTTTCCTTGGGATTCCTCCATTTTCTGTCCATGGAAGGTGGAAACAGCTGAAAAGCACACAGAGTGTCATTAATCCTCATGTAATGATTACCAAATTCACAATTACAGACATTAAATCATGTCCTGCTTTGAGTCTCCTCCCTGCCTTTACCTTGCCTCTGCCAGCTCCTCTAAAAGGCCTTGTCTGTCCCTCTCCATGGCTGCCAGTCGCACCTCTAGGGCAGCCTTCTCATGCACCAGGAATTCCTTCTCTTTGGACACCCTGGCCAGAGCATGCCCTTGGCGAGAGGACTCCTGGCGCAACTGCTCCAGACCACTGCTGGCTGACTCTTGCTGGTGGGAAACCTGAAAGCAGAACAAAATAAAATTAGAGTCTTTTCTCCAGAATTCTATGAAGAGCCAGCCAGTGCCACCTCTGAATAAGTCAGAAAAGACTGGGCTACATTACTTTGGGGTGAAAGTTCAAGAGTATCTCTGTGTACCATCCTAATACCTCGGGCTGCCTAGAGGCACTGGCACTGGTAACTTGAAAGTGACGTGTAAAGCCCTATTGGGTTGCCTGGGACCAGACAACTCCTTCACAACAAACATAAATATCTCAGACTACATGTTTTCATGTAAAAACCACTGCATCTTCCAGAACCTTCCACCTTGCAAACTAACCAGAATCTATTCCAGTGCTGGAAATTTTCAAGAAAAGTTGAGCAAAAGCAACTTCGATTGCTGAAGAAAGTCAAAATACATATGGCTTCTCCTTCTAGGAAAACAATGTAAAAAAAAATAAAAATCAAACTGTCACCTTGTTTAGAAAAGCAGTTGGATGCAATGAAATAATGCTCAGCAGGGAAACAGCCCTTATGGTGAGCAGGGTCATGTAGTGATTTTTGAAAGTCTGGTGGACATGGCCAAAGAGATTGCAGACTCTGCACAGCAGTTCATGTCAACAATACTCTTTATTTGCCTTACACAAAAGTTGTCTAATACACCTCGCTGGTATTTAAGCTTGAAGATTAGCCATGACTTTTTAGCTTTTTTCTCTAGTATAACAATATTTACCAAACAGTCCACATACTCCAAAACTAAGAGTACCTACCAGAAAAAAAGACCATCAGAAATAAACAATTCTCTCAGTTATCCCCTAATACCCACAATTGTGCATTATGAAACTGTCATTTAAATTATGACAAACTCCTTAATCTCCTCCAGTGACAAGTTTCTCCCAAGTTCTTTTCACAGGGTACCAACTTGTCCCAGAGCAAAAAGTTGTGTGTGATCACCTATTTCTCATCTTCCTCCTCAAAGCCTAAAGAGGAGGTCTAACAATTCACAGAATCTTAGAATAATTTCAGTTGGAAAAGACCTTTAGAATCATCAAGTCCAACTGTAAACCTAACACTGCCAAGTCCATCACTACACCATGCCCCTAAGCACCACATCTACACATCTTTCGAATATCTCCAGTGATGGTGACTCAACCACCTCCCTGGGCAGTGTGTTCAATGCTCATCAAACCTTACAGTAAATATTTTTTTCCTAATATCTAAACTGAACTTTTCCTGGCACAACCTGAGGTCATGTGCTATATCAGCTGTTACTTAGGAAGAGACCACCCCACACCTCCTTTCAGGTAGTTGTCAAGAGCAAGAAGGTCTCCCCTCGGCTTCCTCTTCTTCAGACTAAATAACCCCAGCTCCCTCAGCTTCCACTCATAAGACCTGTTTTCTAGAACCTTCACCAGCTTCATCACCCTTCTTTGGACATACTCCAGTACCTCAATATCTTTCTTGCAGTAATGAGCCCAAAACTGAGCCCAGTATTCAAGGGGCGGCCTCACCAGTGCTGAGTACAGGGGGATGTCCAGTTCCCCAGTCCTGCTGGTCACACTATTGCAGATACAAGCCAGGGTGCCACTGGTGAGGCCACCTTCTTGGCCACCTGGGCACATGCTAGCTCGCATTCAGTCAGCTGTCGACCAACACCCCCCAGATCCTTTTCCCACAGGCAGCTTTCCAGACTCAAAATTGCACATATGTCCTAAAATACAATTTCAATATGTTGTCCTCATACTCAGCAATACAAGACAGCTGACAGTGTCTTGCAGCTCTGTCCCACTCTCTAGGGTTGAAACAAATGGGAGTTCTGGAAGTTCCAGACTTCACAACAAAAAAAGTCATAAGCAGAAAGATGTAGCCTTGTTTTTTGCTTCAGAAAAAAAAAAAAAAAAAAAAAAAGAAAAAAAAAAAGAAAAAAAAAGAAAAAGATTGGGAGTTAAATAGTTTGTTTCTTTTGCCACGAGTAGGCCCCACCCAGATTCATGGACAAAACAATCACCTCTTCACAGCTTATCAAAAGCAATAAAAGAGGCCAACACAGACAGGTGAGTGAAAACAATCTGTAGAAGCAGAAGACAGAGAAGGGCAGAACAGCTCTGCAAGACATCAGCATGCTTCCAAAAAGAAATAAACTGAGCCTTCTGATGTCAAGCACTACCAAGTGTCTTCTTGACAAAAAAAAAAAAACAAAACAAACCACAAAACCCAGACACAGCTTCACTCAGCCAAGCAGACAAAAGCCCATCCAGAAAGCAGCAGGTTTTGAGTCTCACCTGATTGAGTTTCTCTTGGGTTTCTGCCTTCTCCTCTGCCATTATTGTCAGCTCTACCTGTAGCCCCTCCTGCTGCTCCTCTGCTTTCTTCAGCAGCTGCTCCAGGTGGGCTTTCTCTGTACTGAGTTCTTCATTTTTTCTTTCACTCAAGTTCATCTTCTCCTGGTCAGAGATCCTTGCTTTCTTCATCTCATCCACTTTACCTGACAGAATGTCATTCTCTTGCTCTAGCTACAATCACAGAAGCACAAAGGAAAGGAAATAGAGTAAGATTTACTTTGTAGGAGGCTTGGCTTGGACAGAAGAAGGAACAACATTTCCATGTTCATTCGGCCTACTGGCTGAAGGCAAGAAGTCTGAGAAGAAGTAGCAGCTGAAGACAAATACTTGGCAAGATCTCTTGACAACTCTACTCACCTGCAACACAAGTTTGTTCAGTTGCACTTTATCCAATGCAAGAGCTTCATTGATACTGCTCACATTTGCTACTGCAACACGGAGCTCAGCTATTTCAGCACTCAGCTTATTCTGAGCTCCTGTCAACTCTGCTACTGACTGTTCTGCCTGCAGAGACAAAGGAAGTAATTAACAAATAAAGGAAAATCCCCAACTTCAAGCAGCAACTCCAGATCCCCTTTTAAGTCTCCCAAGATACTCCCAGTTCAGTATTCCCAATAAACTTATGGGGATTAACTACCCCAAAAAGCCTGTGTTGTCTGATCACCATTTTCCAAGAAGAAGAAGAAAGATTTTTCCTACCAGAAACAGCATATGTGGTGGTCCTGCTGTCACAACCACCTCTCCCACAAGTGTTACCTAGGAAAAATGTGACCATACCTTCTCCAGTGCAATTGTGAGCTGATGTTTCTCTTGCTCCAGCAGATCCCTCTGAAGGTGTGATTCCTCCAGCACCTCTCTCGCAACTACCAGCTCACTCTGTAATAATGAATGTCTTCCTTCAAGTGCAGCCAAGTCCTTCAGCCTACAAGAAGGGCAAAGGCAATCAAGTTTTGAATGCAAAAACATTCTCCTTTCCAAAACCAGAAGTACATACTGTGTACCAGATATGGCAGTCTGAATTATTTTCAAAAAATTTATTTTTACACCTAAGGAATACTGGAATTTCCTGACCTGAGCTGCATCCCTCTTTGTCATTGCTGCAGGTGAAACATTCATCATTGCAAAAGTAAAACAAGCTTCAAAAAATCATGGAACATTTCTGAAAATGTCAGGTGCTCTCAGCAGCCTCCTGCCTTTCAGTTCTCTCTTGCCTTTTTGATAACTTTGGATGCAAGACTCTTCCAAAGTTCTTCTCTGAATAAGGCAGACTTTAAAAATCCCTATTAATATTCCCACAAATACTCTTGCCTTCAGCAGTGAAATGATGAAAGAGCCTGCATGTATTTGGGGAGGAGATATGTATGAATTACCAGTCCAATAATAATTATAGGGTCACAGAATGATTCATGCTAAAAAAGACCCCACAAGGCCTCTAGACAAATCATCAGCTCAGAGCAGCAGGGGTCAGCTACAAGATCAGTCCAGGTTGCTTAAGGCTCTATCCAGTTATATCTTCCACATCTCCACGGATTGAATCTGCACAAATTTCTGAGCAACCTGTTCTGCGGCCTGATTGCCTTCACAGTTCATCTTTTCCTCTCCTTAAATTCAGTCTGAACCTCTCTTGTTTCACTTATGCCTGTCATCAGCTACTCTGGCAAGGTTTGGATAGATTTTTTTAAAAGGTCATAAAGAAAATACATGGAGGCAGCTTTGCTGTACGTCAGGAGGTAGCCAGACCTGCCCATGTGCTCCCTTTACCATTCTATGCTACAAATGATGAGCATACAAGATTCATTCTTTTGTGATGGGACTCCTAAAGTCTAGCAATACCCACTCCTGCCCACAGAAAGCCTTAATACTCACAGGAGCTCCTGGTCACGACGTGCTCTCTCCATTGTCTGTTGCTGCTCCACCTTTCCCCCCTGGGCTGACTCTTCCTTCAGTTGCAGTTCAGTGTTACTTTTACGCAGACGTGAGGCTTCTTGCTCTGTTAGTTCAAGCTGCTGCTGTAGCTGTTCCTGTGTTTTCTCAAGGTCTGCATTGTCACTGCAGAGACAAGACTCAGTTAGAAGAATGAAGAGGCCTGAAGAGTCATGAATCCCATTTTCATCTTTCCAGGATGGAGCTGTGATAAGCAGAGTCAGGAAGAACTTGCTCATAGCTTCACAAGGTAAATGAAGAGAGAAAGGAAGGCAGCTTTGTCTAGCAGTGCCTAGGAAAGGGCACCTAAAGAACAGAATTCAGTGAAGCAGCAAGTTAAGAGGGAGGTGTCTTGCATTCCAACATTGCTCTAAATATCTAAGGATTCAGAGTAGAGCATGGAAAACAGTGACAGAAGAATGCCCAAGTGACAAACTGAGGCATACCTGTGGTAGGGCAGATGAGTTCTTTGACCATAACACCTCTGAACTCCCAGAACTGGAAGCAAACTGCCTCTAGAATGCAGAAGGAGGAAACACTCACCTTCTGAGTGCTTCTACCAGAGACTGGAGGTGCTGCTGGTGGCTGCTGGACATCTTGCATTCCTCCTCTAGTTCTTCAAGCCTTTGCTGCAGCTTCCTGCACTTGTCCTCCTGTTGTATGTGCTGCTGCAGCAGGAAAGCAATAGAGTCCTTCTTGTCAGAAAGCTCTTCTTTTAGGACCTGCAAGGAATGGGCAGGGAAAGAGCACAAACAAGTAATAAGGAGAGCAGGGAAGATGGCTCCAGATATCTGGGAGAAGCAGCAAGCAGAGAGACAGCTCACCTGAAGGCAAAAGCTGTGATGAGAGTGTGGAGATCGAGAAAAGCAGAAGACAGAGCTGGTGAGACTGTCAAGGCAATACAGTACCAAGAGTGGGAGAGTCAGAAAGAATCTGGCTAAGTAAATGAAAAGGTTTCAAGCTAAGCAAGGCATCAGCAGCTGAGTCTGTGGTCAGTGGTGAAGACAAGCAGAAATTCTCACCTGTATTGATCTTTGCCTCCTTGCCAGTGCTTCCTGAACAAACAGGAAGGCATGCTTTGCATCAGCTGAGCTCAGACAAGAGTGGATGTTGCTGGAATCTGCATACTGAGAGCCATCAGTGCAGGTAATGCTGACCATGCCATCACTGTCACCTAACACAACCTGAAAGCCCACATCAAGCTGTTACTCTTCACTCATTCAACTTGGCTTTCTTTTTCTATTTCTCCTTTTTTTCCCCACTTCACCCTAGAGTCATTAAAAACTCAAATTTCTTCTTTCTTCAGTCAATAAAGAAGTTTTGTCCCTGTGGCTACAAGTACCCTAGGGAGTTCTGAATACAGCTACCATCAACAAGAAGAAACAAGTGTGAAGTGGCTGGAGTCTGTGCTCTTTCTTGAAGCTCTCAGGAACTATTTTGGTCTCCTTCAGCTTCTTAAAGCCACATATGCAAGCACCAGATCAACACCGAAAACAGCAATGAAAGGAAACATGAACACTGCCCAGGGAATATGGAATATCATGAATACTGGAAAACAGCAATAAAAAAGGTAATATCATTACTCAGAGCAGTAGCACAAGAATATAAAAATGACTAACAAGTGGAAAGAACTGACTATGAGAGGCTGTGTGAGAGATGTGATGATTAAACTGCCCTCCACAGAGTGAAGTCTAGGACTAAGTAAAAGATTACCCCTAAACTATTAGACTTGTGATTCTGGAGAGATAATAATGGTCAGTGACTGTGTGAAGGAGCAGAGTTGGCAAATGAACTAATTGAGTCAGTGAACTTTTATAAAAATCTGAAGAACAACCGTTACTGCTCCAAAAGGGTGGGGAAGCCTCCAAGCAATGCTGGAATACAAATGTCAAGTAGCCAACCCAGAAAGTACAGTCCAAGAGAGACCTTAGTGGGATAGTGAAGGCAAAGGTACTGAAACTTCCAGCAACCCAGGTGCATTGTCACAGGCCAGCCAACTTGGAGGCTATAACAGATTTTATGTCAGAAAATTGGTATAAAAATTAAACATCCAGAAGCAGTTAGTATAGACAGTATACAATATATATATATATCTATTCCCTGGGCTAGTCTGTTGCCTTCCTTGAGTACTTTTAAATCAAATTTAGAGGCATGTCATTCAAACTCTGTACTTACCTCAGTTATATCTTTTATCAGCTTTTGGAGGGAAAGATTCTCTTCTTTCGCACTTTTAGTCAATAAAGCTTCATATTCTTTCTCTAACTGACTTGCTTCCTAAGAACAGAGTAATGAAAGGGTGAGCAGGGAAAAGCTTCGCCCCCTTGTAGCATTCCCATCCTCAGCAGTATTCTCATGTCACTAAGTCTTAGCCCTAGTGATTCCAGTAACCTCCTTTCCGTATCTATTTCATTTATTTTCTGCTAAAGCTAAGAAAAAATCAATAGCTCGTTTTTATAGACTGTTCTGAAGCTGTCAACACCAAGGTACTTTGACCACTAGAGACTTCAAAGTCACAGGTAGAACAGCATTGGTACAAACAAGGTGCCAGATTCTCACACCTTGGAAAGGGAGGAACAGCAAGGAGACCACTCAAACAACTGCTATCCATAAGGAGGAAGACACCTGAATTGTCTGCAGCTCCCCTGCCACTGTCTGTAGCTGGACTGACTCCACACGTGCCAAACACACGTGGAATATTTTGGCGATCTGTCTGCTGTTACCATACAGTTAAGAGTCTTTACCATTCTTTTCTCTTGAGGAAGCCACACTTTGTCCTAATACTGGAAAGCATACACTGGGCAAGCTCCCAGATGAAGGTAAAACATACCAGGATCTCTACAGTGTCATTAAGTGTTTTCATGGTCTTCTCCTTCTCCTCATTCTGCTTCTGAGCTTGTACAAGCAAGGCTGAGAGCTCCATTACCCTGAGAAGAGAAGGTCCATATGCCATTCCAAAAGTACTGCACACCATTACCTGCTGAAGAGCTACGCAGCTCCCAGAGCATAGCAGAGAAAGTTCAACCCAGAAAATACAGCAAAAGCAGCATTCATTTCTACAGACTCATGTGCTTGATGTCGCAAAATGGAACTTCTTGCCCCAAAGGCCTTCTGCCACAGAGGTGCTACAATGCTTGATGGCTCTGGGCAAACTCCTCCCAACTAGCAAAAGGGCTGTACAAGAGACAAGAGCTCTCATTATACTGGTCTCAATTTCTCACCAAGAATCAGTTCACAGCAAAAAAAACCCAAACAACATTGTAATATGCAATTTCTTTCCCAGCCTTGTCTTACTCAGAAGAGCTTCTGTCAGTCAGATTTTTTTTTCTATCCTTTCTTTTGAAGCCAACAGTTTTGATGAGGAACAGAAATGAGGCTGCACAGAGTGGGCATGTTTTAAATGTGAACACAGCCTATATACAAATCCCAGAAGCAACCACAAAAGATAACATTGTTAATAGCAAAGTTAAAAACATATTTACTGGTCTCGAAGCTCCTTCTTCTCCAGGTCCTCCTGGACTTGTAAGCACATCACTTCCTCTATCTTCTGGTTTACTTTCTGTCCTGCTTGCTGATGTGCATGATCCTTCAGGACACGTCTACCCAGAGCAATTGACTCCCAGAGCTGCACACCAGAGTTTAGGTGGGAGCATTTTACAAGTATAGATCCAGAAAGCCTCATTTGCTCTGCCTTTAGCTCTGACAAATCTCTGAAGAACAAAGACAGAGCTCATGTTCATGACATCATCTTTATCAGTTGACTCCTTTCTAAAGCACGTTATTGTACAATAGTTGTTAACTGTTGCTCCCGCTCTATATTATTAATATACTCTAAATAATATTAAAAGATGTAAGTAAGGAATTTCATCAAGGTTCCCAGCTTTTATACATATTCAGCCTTAAGCAACTTACTATTAACCACTTGGACTGTAAGAGACTCATGACACTATCTACATAATAAACATTTCAAGAAAGTGTGTAAGAATAAGCCCAGAGTGTGTAACAAAACCCCACAAATAAGAATCAAACAGTAAGTCAGGTCATACTCTATACCTTAAGAAAGGCTTATAATCAAATGGCTACATTATTTTTGTGTGTGTGCAAGGCAGCTGTGAAAATGGAACCTCAAAGACCCCAAGAACAAGAAAACACTCATAAAAAAGAAGGTATGCAACTCGTCAGAATAAAACGGATAAATGCAGTAACAGGGTAGAGAAGCTATCCTTTCAACAATATTGGTACAGGAATAAATGGCTGCAAACTGCCCAGAATAAATGTATGCTGGAAATTAGAAGAAAATAAATATACATATTCCTGAATAATCTTTCCATCAGGACCACTGGGAAAAGAAACTCAGTGAGATTCAAGGCAGATTTTAATCACTGTATAAAAGGGACCACTCTGCAGGCTGCATGCAGAGCTTTGGTGAATCTCTTCCACTATGTCTACATATGCCTGTGTCTGTGTTAATATTCCCAAATATCACCACAGTCAAGTCCATCTGTTCAGGGCCTTTGTGTCACTTATAACAGAGAGGTCTAAAAACCAGCATCAAACAAAATGATTCTGAAAGCAGCCTGAAGTGTGCTTAATGACTGTCAAAGGAGAACCATCTCTTTAATCACAACTAAAGTGACATCAAGGCTCAAAAGGCAGCTGCGAAGAGAAGCTACTTTGGGGTTTTGCTTTGCAAGAGATCTCAGCGTAACTTCTACTCACCGGTCAGTGGCAGTCTTCATCTCCAGGAAGTGACGGCGGAAGGTCACGACCTGACGCCACAGGCTGAGCAGACGGTTCCGTTCACCCCTTAAGTAGTTGTCATAAAGCTAAACATACAAAGGCAATAAGAAAAGCAATTCAGCCATCACTGTACAAGTCTTTCAATCAGGAGAACCACCATCACCAGGGCTCCTTTAATAACAATTCCACTGGGGCATCAAGGACTGAAGAGGTACCACAGGGGCATCCTCAGTAAACCTGCCACCTGACTTCAAAGAAGGGAACATCCACACTTCTGCAAGAATGGCTCTCAACAAAACAAAGTGATCACCTCATCTTGCAGAGGTATTTAACAGTCTTAGCAGAGGAAGACAAGAACAAACCCCTCCAAGACCACTGACAGATGTGCTTACAACAGGCTATAGGTAAGGGAGGCCTATCCTGCTCTTCTGTTGGCTGCTCTGAATCTGAAAGCACACAGACTCCTCTGGTCTCTGCTGCTATAGATGGAGATTTGATAACTATTAAAAAGACAAGTGTTCACATGTGACTGCCCTCCAGCACCCAGCACCAGCAAGCATTTGCCTATAAGACCAAGCAGTATGGTCACTGCAGGTGGGCATCTTCCATGACCACAATTTGCTGACACTCCTCCATCTCACACCCCTGCTTTCTGCCAATTTCAACACCAATACAACCTCACAGAGCTACAACTTCCACAATAGCAAGTTCTCATTCCACTCTGGCATCATTCACCTCTGACATTCCTGTAACTCATCCTTACCTCACGTTCATTGTGCCATTCACTTTCCTTCAATTCCAGCTCCTCCCGGGCCCTCATCCAATCTGCCGTTAGTTTTCCAACATCTTCTTTGAGGGCTGAATTAATGTCATTTGCTTTTTCTAGGTGCTCCCGCAGGAAACTGTTCACTTCTGCCAGATTCTCACACCTTGGAAAGGGAGGAACAGCAAGGAGGCCACTCAAACAACTGCTATCCACAAGCAGCATCCCTATGATTTTACATCTCCCTCAACCTTAACTTTGTTGTCTGTTAAACTAAGAGGCAGTAAAAGTGCTTTCTAGGCTTAACTAAGATCTCTCCATGATGGCAAACTCATTTGCTCCTGCTTGCTCTAAGCCTTCAATTTACATCAACAATTTCAGTTCCCCCTTCTTTGATGACTCCCACAGTAAACGTCTTGCCTCCCCTTTGTGCTGCCTGATCACTGGATGCATCTCCTTTCTCCAGCACTGGCCTGAGATGCTCACCTACTGAACCATGGCATCATTTAGGCTGGAATGGGACCTTAGGAGGTCACACAGAACAATGTCCTGCTCATAACAAAGCCACTCAGCACACACTACTATTACACCATCACTGAACAGATTGTGGGCCTTTCTCCCTTGGGAGATCAGTTAGCACTGACAGCTTTTGCCTCCTTTCCATGAGCATCCTGGATACCAAGTATGAGTGAACTTCTTTCTTCTACCTTTGCTGCTCCTCTTCCAACTGAACCAGTGCTTTCTCCAGGCTGTTGTTTTCTGTGGCTTCCCACCTGCCTGGAAGGGATCCCTTATAAAGAAAGGAAATGTTTAGTCAAATTCTTGTGTTCCCTTCACTACTGTTGCATTCATCACTTTCTTCTTAGGAGCTTGTGGCTTCTTCCAGGACTAACAGTGTAGTGACTATGGAGAGCAAGGGAGAGCAAGGGTGTTACTCAGTGTGAGTAGCTCTCCTCAGTCTCCCACACTCTTACAGCGAGATATCCTCAACTCATGACTGTCACTGCTCACTTAAGACTGGAAGCCTGGCAATACTCTCCCACCCTTTGTTTCCTAGGTTTCCTTTAGCTGTGAAGCAGAAAGAAAAGCACAGAGCCAGCTCTGTATGTTGGACACCAGCATTCCTGCATGCCAAAATGCTGTGTTTCAACTGATTCTTTTTCAGAGACAGCCACAGAATGGAAGAGGCAGCCCAGCCCTCTCCCGAGACCAAGGACAAATGTTACAATAAAGCACTCGCCCACTAAACTAAAATGCTTCTTGATGGGCTTTTCTAGACTGGCATTTCCGGGACTATTAGCTCCTCTAAGAATGACAACTGGACAAAACAGCTGGGCAAACTTACAGCACTTCTTTAACCCTCAGGCAGCAAAATCTCATTTTCCTCTTCCATGACTTTGACATTTTTCTCTGTCTGTGTTAACGAATGCTACCTACATTATCTTTAGTTAGCAACCCGCACGCTCACCCCTGCTGCTTCCAGCTGCTGCTCCAGCTCTTGACACCAAGTCTGGTACTGCAGTACCTAGATGGATAAAGAGAAGGAAGATAAGTGAATGCAGCTTGTAATAAACTCGAGTTCTGCTGCACTAGCTTTTCTCTAAGATTTTACAGCCTAAACACAGTACATTTCTCAGTTGCCAATACAGTCAACAAGTCATTACAATACAGGGAAGCTTCACTTTGCCTAATATTAAAGAAATTGGAACAGAGCTTCTCTCGCAGGTAGTGCTATCTGCTCATCCTAACCCCACCATGGCAGGCAGAATGATGAGATGGCCATGCCTGGCCTATGGCCTATGTCCCTGAATCATAGAATCACTGAATGTTAGGCGTTGGAAGGGACCTTTAGAGATTGAGTCCAAACCCCCTCTCAGAGCAGGACCGCCCAGGGCATGTCACACAGGAACGCATCCAGACAGCTTTTAAAAGTCTCCAGAGCAGGAGATTCCACCTCTCCAGGCAGCCTGTTCCAGGCTCTGTCACCCTCACAGGAAATAAGTTCCTCCTCATGTTGAGGTGGAACCTTCCATGCTCCAGTTTATACCCACTGTTCCTTGTCCTATTGCTGGGCACTACAGAGAAGAGACTGGCCCCTTCCATTTGACACCCACCCCTCAGATATTTCTAGACATTAATAAGGTCCCCTCTCAGTCTTCTCTCAAAACTAAACAGCCCCAGTTCCCTCAGTCTTTCTTCACAGGGGAGATGCTCAAGTCCCTTAACCATCCCTCATAAGCCTCCATTGGAGTCCGCTAAAGTTTACAAAAATGAGTTTTCAAAACTGCTTTTCAGTATTGAATAAGTAAAGGCAGTTCTGATCACATTCCTGTTCAGCCGCTGCAGAACGCGGTTTTCCGGTCAGCGGCAGAAGACGAGCACGGGCAAGGAAAGGAGAATGACCTTAGAGCAGCATCGTGACCACGGTGGGGCACGTCCCGCCCTGACCCTCTGCCCAGGTCTGGCGGGCGCCCTGCTCGCTGCCGGCACTCCCGCGCAAACTGGCCAGACCAGCTCGGGGATGCGCAAAACCACCCCCAACGGCTCGACTCGCACCGCCGTACAGCCCCCTGCCGAGAGGGCCCAACAACGGATCGGGAAAGTATCAGAGGCAGGGCCGCCGGGGGAAGCAGGGCGGCTCCAGGGACCTCCCCCGAGCTCCGCACTCGACGTAGCCCTACCCGCGGCAGCGCCGGGGCCGGTACCGGGGAGGGCCCCGTTGAGGCCGCACCTTTTACTCCCCCTAGATCTCCGCTGCCCATCTCTCTCTGGGCAACGCAGGCGGCCCGGGCGCCCCCGGCCCGCGTTCGGGCAGCTACCCTCCGGAAGCGACTCCAGCCAGCGCCCTCCACCTCTCACCTTCGCCTGCAACTTCCGCACCATCACCGCTTGCCGGTGCTGCGCCTCCTGCGACCTCTGTAGCTGGCGCCACAGGGACTCCTCACTCCGCATCGCCTCCCCTGCCCCTGTCGCCATTACTCTGCTCGGCAGCCGGGCCCGACACCCGCGCGGCCCCGCCCCGCCCGCAGCCTGGTTGGTGCTGCTGCGCGGGCTACTTCGCGGCCTACGTCGCGGCCTACCTCAAGGACTGCGCTCGGCCAGTGGGATGAGGGCCGGTAGCCATTCCTGTCAGAAAAAGCGCTTGACCTGCTGGGCCGAGCGCTCCCAGCGCCTTTTCAGCAAAAGTCAGTCCACTACAGACCATTAGTTTTAATAAGCAAAGGCAATGTGACAGCAAATAGCTTAATATATGGAGTTAACTCGATCCTGTAAGTCCTTTCTGGAATTCAGTTCACTTGGGAAAGGACAATGAAATTCCCTATAGATCACCAGAATAAAGATTTCCATGAGTGCGTCAAACTGCAAGTTTGCAGCAGTGAACAAATTCTGACTCTGGGCATCACATGCGAAGCCTTTTTGGAGCCATGTCAGGGCAAACAGCTGTTTATGGAATATTGTTGGGACATCCAGGGAGCTTTGAGCTCTGTGGGCAAGCTCATAATTTTCTGCTTGTCTCAGCCTCTGCCTTTATTCTGCAGCATCCTCTGCCAAGTTAAAGAGGTGATCTTAACTTTCCTTGACAAGGACTCTCCTGCTGTAACACTAGGTAGGACTTCAGCTGGCTGGTGTTCAGCAGCAGTGCTGCAGGTGGCAATATGATCACAAGGTGTGTGCTTCAGGTATTAGAGTCTGCCTGTGCCCAAGCGTTAAACAGGAGCCTGTATCCTGGAAGGGGCTTGTGCACTGTGGCTCCAGGGTCCACCTCATTGTTGAATGAAATGTGAAAACATGTTGACCTGGGTAGGGATTTTTATCTGGAATGGCAACTTTTTCAACAATGTGAACTTCAGCTCCCCAGGCCAATCCCTTCCTCCCATCCACTGTGGATGTCCAGAGGAACTCAGTGTAGTTGTCTGTTAGAGAAGGTGTGTTTCATAATTTCAGAATCTGGAGAACAGGAGGCAAGGAACTATGACCTGGATAGTCCTCCCTTTTCAAATCCACACACACACTGTGTGAGGAGCTGCCTTTACAGAATGGGCCAAGAAGGATAAGTGGGCCATATGAATGAAGCCACTTGAGTGATACATATAGACAGTGCTGAGAAGTATTATGCTTTGAACATCTCATCTGGTGTGTCCTGTATCTGATCTAAAGCCTGCACTGGGCTGAGGGCTTCCATTAATGTATTGAAGAATTCAGTTGAGTTTGAGCTTAGCCAGCTGGAATAATTCCCCGTTTGTGTAGGGCCATAATAGGACACTGGTCTGTGGGTCATATTCAAGGGCAACATTCACTCTGGGGCCATGGGGCTCAGTGCATTCTATGCAGCAACTGTGCTAACATGGTTCCAAGCACCTAGATGGAGAGTGCCTTAAGAGAACATCTCTTAAAGAATAGCTAACACAGATTGCTTTGCTTGCATTTGCTTTTTATTTTCTCCCTAGGCCTATCCAGCCCACTGAGGTCTGTTGTTCTCAGACATATCAGTATTGTTTGAACATATGATTGATTGTGCTTTTAATCTGATTTACTAAGAGATGGGCCCATGTAATCCCATTGTTTTACCTCCTGCTCTTTTTCTGGTCATATCCTAAATAATTTGTAAATCTGTTTGTAAATAAATGTCAGCCAAGTTTGCTGAAGCAATAGAGCTCTTAAAGATATGGAGTTCTGTAAATTCCCAAGTGTTGTGAAAACTGGAAGATGGATTGACTTAAGTGGAAACTCAACATTTACTGGCAAGTTAATCAATACCCTATGGCATGGAACCAGACACAGCATACCACCTCCTGCCCAGTGGGAAGGTGGGCAATATGGGAAGGATGGCAGGACTGCAGGACCACAAGGATGGCATGGAATGATTGCTGGGGAATGGTTTCATCAGAAGCAACTCATCAAGAGCTGCTTTGTTTTGATAGAGAATATAAAAATTACAACTGACAGCAGAGGAAGGACCATTAGGTCAAAATCAAGAGGGTGGGGCTTTGCATCTACCTTATTTGTGATGTGTGTGAAATGACTAAATGCTTCTTATCCTTCAGTTCCTCCCTCAAAACAAGGTAAAGCATTCAGAGCTCCTCATACAGAAAGGGCATCAGGTTGTCATTTATGAAAGTAGCTTGGTGTCAGGATAGGAAATGCTATGGCAGTCACAAATCAAGTTTAAAAGTGTTCTGTATTTTCCCTTTCTTGACTCAGAAATCAAAACAACTGAGAGAGGAGGATTTGGCTTAGTGTCAGTGCAAGATGAGAGAAAGGTCCCTTTTCAGTCCAGCCCAGGGCCTTATTTCCTGAAGGCTCATTTAGTAGAAAACTGTTCAGTTTTTTGCAGCTGACAAAAGACAAGCTTGCTCCATCCACACTCTTTGGTATGGCTGAAAGCAACAGGAGAGTCCGGAATGCTGGTTCCTAGCTAACAGCCTTCTTACAGCCATGGGGTAGGCAGCTCTTCAAAATTTTGTCCTGTAATTTTAAAACAATGGCTGGCGTTCAGCAGCCTCTGGAGCAAAGGCTGCAGTTTCACTGCATTTCCAGCAACTCTGGTGTCTCCGGCCATAGGACGAGACTGGGCCTGCCTGCAGGGTGCACTGCTGCCCCATACTGCACTGCCGCCCACCCCGCGGGCAGCCCCACTGGCAAAAGCTTCTCCAACTGGGCCTACATGGTTTATATATAATTGGTCGTTGGGTTTTTTTTTTTGGTTTGGTTTTTTTTTTTTTTTTTACAGCATAGCAATAAATATACAAAATGCACACCGACTGCAGGCATGGCCAACTCGTATTTGTGAAAAATTAAACTTTACCCTTTGCTAAGTGCCTGCGTTTCTAGCTCAGCCCTTCACTCGAGGATAAAGTGAAGTCACTTTTACCCTTCTCTGGAAAAAGATCTAAAGAAATGATAGTTAAATATTTTAATGTATGTGTCCAGTGGTCTGCATGACAGGTCTCAGTTGTTAATCTTGCAGTTTGTCCCATTTAAATGTGAAGTTCATCGAAGGCTAAGGCAGAGGTTGTATTGCCACTTGAAAAGGCATCCTCTGGAGTTTTGAGCCTGTGGAGCTGTTTCACATAAGGCAGAGTATGACTCATGCTAATGAAAAGGGTAAAGAAGATTTTTTTTTTTTTAAGAAATATATCGCAGTTAAATTAGTTTAGACAGCATGACATCAGAGAGTAATTAAATAGGTTTGTTGGAATTCCGTTTCCAATTCCTGAGTTCAGGTTTGTAAAAGATTTCTGAGCACCTGCAGGTCTCTGTGTGTGAAATATTTTCACTGGAAAGGATTCAAAACTTTAAAAAAACCTTTTAACACAGAGGCAGCATTACGCCATTCTTCCTTCTTGGAAAAAAACACCCTTGGATTTAAACAGGACTCCTTCAAGTTTTCAGTCAGTTTTACAGAAGAAAACGAGGTGGTAAACGTTCTCTTTTCAAGAACAAGTTCTTTATAGCTGCTAACTGAAGTAAGGGGAGCTTGAATCTGAGTACACGAGCATTTCCACTATGGGACTGGATACAAGTATTGAAAAACGAGATTTGAAATGTTTTAATCTCAAACGAAAACCATTTTTGCTGACTTTGTTTTTTAGTTGCTTTCATGTTTTCTTCTGCCAAACTGGAGGAACCTTTTCTGATTTTTTCTTTAGTGGCATTCAGAGGAAGACCAGAGGATGAAAATCCTGCATTTTCTCACTTTACTGCTTTGGCATTTGACTTGGCTGTCTCTGGATCTAGTTCCTGGAGCACTGAGTAATTCTGAAGCAGGCCAGAGTAATCCAGGATCTAAACTAGGTTTCTTAAAAGCAGAAGGAAAAGAGAAGAATCCCTCAGCACGGGCAGGCACACTGAGGACTGCAAGCCATGGACATAGTACTGGGATCTCAAAGGCTAGGACTAAAAGCAGTGCTGTTCAGGCTGGAGCTCTGCTGGCCAAGAATGATGAATCAAAGAAGGTTCTCCCAAGAACAGCAACCACGGAGGGCAAGGTAGGACAACTTCCCAGCAGACCTTCTGGAGTAAGGACAGTGACTCCAAAGGTTCAAAATCTTAGCAGCAAGGTGGCTTTGAAAAAAACTGGTACAAGCATTATTGACACTGATGCTTTCAAAACGAAAAAGACCAAAGAGCCTGTAACCCAGAGGGAAACTAAGGAAACTTTCAGACATCCCCTTATAACGCCACATGAATACATGCTCTCTTTGTACAGGACTCTCTCAGATGCAGAAAGAAAAGGTGTTAATGGAAGTGTAAAACTGGAGGCTGGACTTGCCAATACAATAACCAGCTTTGTAGACAAAGGACAAGGTAAGAAAGGAGCTTGTGTGTGTGTGTGCAGAGATGCCTTAGTGTGTTTATACATGTAAAAACTACTATAAAATAATCATACTTTGTTAAAAACATTTAGAAAATATTTTAGATGCATATTCTTGAAATTTTTTTTTTTTTTTTGCATGCTTAGGGTTAAAAACCTTTAAAATTTTTGTCTTATTTTCTTTCATAACTAGCTCCTGGAAACTGCTGCAATTAGATTTTATTGTAAAGTATGTCTAAAATCACATTATATGCTCAGAACAGAGCTATTCTATGAAAAAAAAACAAACACATATCTTAAGTATCAAACAGCCTGATTTGTGGAGGGTCAGATTGTGAGGAGCTATACTGCAGGCTGTCTGTGTCATTACAGCACGGGGTGGGTGTATCTGTATGAGCTCAAAGCTCATACTTTCAGGTAACACTAACTTTCTATCCACAGCAGCCCACAGCTAAGCACAGACTAACCACAGTAATAACTTCTGGGACTCCAGAACTTGTGGTTCAACATTCTGATGCCAAAAACTTTTGAAAATTTAAACTAGAGTCTGCTTTGACAAGTAGTAACCAGGCTCCCAAAGAAAGATGTTCACCTTACCAGTCTGCTTGGAGAGCCCTGTGTTGCTTCCAGTGACATTAGTAAGAGTTTTGTGATGTACTTATGAAAACACCACACATTATGGTGATGGAAGGCTCAGTCTGGACTAGATGTGATTGCCATTTAATTGTGAATAGCTTGGCTTCTGGGAAGGGATGGCATGCTGCTCACAAGTGCTGCATTCAGGTTCTCAGCTTGCCACTGGAAGACATTTTTCACTTAACGTGGCTAAAACATCATCTCAGCCATGTTCCTTGTTAATGCTACTCATGAGCTTAACTAAGCAAATGGAATGTCAGATTAAAGGGAGGTATGTTTTTCTGCCCAATTTGAAGCAGTTGTGAAACATGAAGTTAAGTTAGTAAGGCAATTATCCTTGTGTCCAGGAGTTCCTGGAGGATGTTGGTTTTAAAGGACTAATTCACTATTGTATCATCTTAAGGTAAATTTGCTCACATTTGGAACCAGCATGAGGCCTGGGCACCACTGAAACTCTGTTTTGGTAATTTAAGTAGGATAAATGTGGCAAATAGGCCCTGTGAGTGCTCAGCCCTGAAAAAGCACTATTTTTCAGTTGGCTAATTGCTCCTTTGAAGCTAGAAAATGCCTGCTGGTGAAAGAAATGGGACTTCTACAAGGTAAACTCAGAAACTCATTTCCCTGGTGAGTCACAGAGTTCTTCTGCGTCCCTGCACAGAGCTGATCCCTTAGACAAAAATTGCTCTTTCTGTTTGGTGGGCTAATTAAGGAAACTTCTAGGCTTATGAGCAAACTTCAGGAAAACCATTAAGAATTGAATAACTCATACTGAACTGTACTTGCTGTACATTTGAAAATGTGTGTGTTTTTTTTCAGATGAGCGAGTGCCAACTATAAGAAAACAAAAATACATTTTTGACATCAGTGCATTAGAAAAAGATGGTTTGCTGGGAGCAGAGCTTCGAATATTGAGGAAAAAACCTTCTGACACGTGGAAGTCTCATTCTTCTGGAAAAAATTCCCAAGTGAAATTATTTAGTTGCTCTACAAACAGACAAGCAGCAACACTCCTGGACTCTCGTACTGTCAGTATCACAGATACACCAAAGTGGGAAGTGTTTGACATCTGGAAACTTTTCAGAAACTTTAAAAACTTGGTTAACTTGTGTTTTGAACTGGAAACTTTTGACAGGGGGAGAGCTGTTGATCTCAGGAGTGTGGGATTTAACAGAACAGGAAGACAGGTCAATGAAAAGGCTCTTTTCTTGGTATTTGGGAGGACGAAAAAAAGAGACTTATTCTTCAATGAAATCAAAGCTAGGTCTGGCCAAGATGACAAAACTGTTTATGAGTACTTATTCAATCAGAGGCGGAAGAGAAGAGCTCCTCTAGCAACACGGCAAGGGAAGAGGCCCACTAAGAATCTGAAGGCAAGGTGTAGCAGGAAAGCCCTTCATGTGAATTTTAAGGATATGGGCTGGGATGACTGGATAATAGCCCCTCTAGAGTATGAAGCCTATCACTGCGAAGGGCTCTGTGAATTCCCCCTTCGATCCCATCTGGAGCCCACCAATCATGCAGTTATCCAAACATTAATGAACTCAATGGACCCAGAATCCACACCCCCAACCTGCTGTGTCCCAACTAGACTGAGTCCTATTAGCATTCTCTTCATTGACTCTGCAAACAACGTTGTCTATAAGCAGTATGAGGACATGGTGGTGGAGTCATGTGGTTGTAGGTAGCATAACAGATGCTCATGTGAAGGGTGGTGTCAGGAGGATGGAGCCAGGCTCTTCTCAGTTTCATACAATGGTAGGCCAAGGGACAACAGGTGCAGCTGGAACAGAGGAGGTTCCACATAAATATGAAAAAAACTTCTTCGCAGTGAGTGTGACAGAGCCTGGAACAGGCTGCCCAGATTGCTTGTGGGGTCTCCTTCTCTGGAGGCATTCAAAGCCCACCTGGACCTGTTCCTGTGTGACCTGAACTAGGAGATCCTGCTCTGGTAGGGGGGTTGGACTCAATGATTTTTTGAGGTCCCTTCCAACCCCAAACATTCCGTGATTCTGTGAGTCTGTGAATATGTTATGAAAAGTAACTCAACACGTTGAACATAACCTCTCTGCAAACAAGGTCTAACTAGATTTCTTACCTCTAGGGTGACTATGTTTAAAAGGATGTAGCAATAAATCCTGTGCTTCTGTATGTCCTCTCCACCATGGACATATTTCAGTAGTATTTGGATGCTGTCATGCAGACTGGCTCTAACTGAAATCCATGACAGAGAAGGTTATACTTCTCTAGATTGCCAGGCCTTAGTGTCGAGGCTGTGGGTAAGGATGGTATCAGTGAGGGGTGGAGATGAGCTGTTTGTTATATTCAGCAATATTCTTGAGACTGAATTTACGTCTGAATCCCATGTGCTTTGTCCATTAAGAAATATAAGAAAAGGGTCCTGATGTCTGTCTAAGGAGAAGGTTGGGCTCTGGCGTGCTCCCATCTTGGTGTAAATAGTTCCACTGTAATATGCTATCTTTTTGATTAGCTCTTGAAACTATGCATATATAAGAAGGAGTCATTAAGTGTAATATGTTGGTTTAGTTTTATGTGGAGATAGATGATGCAGGAGGTTATTTGCTTCCATGTATGTTTTCCTCCAAGCTACATATCTTTCTTAAGTATCCACCTTTCCATTATTATGTAGCAAGATATATTACTCTGTGTAAGGTCCAAATTGTTCTCAAATGCTCATAGTAAAAGTGTTCAATTATGGCACAAGATGTAATAAATTATTGACACAGAGCTACATTGTGTCTGGCTGTCCAACTCTGCATAATTATAACACTATTAAGAAAGTGTTTTAATGTTTTTGTACAATAAATAAAAGTGAAAGGGACATTTTAGTGCAGCAGAATACCAGTGGTATGCAAACATGTCCATGAATTTGCTTGCCTCAAACTCGACTGCCACAAAGAGAAACCGTGGAAACATTGGAAGAAAGATCAGCATGGTTCAACCTGATGGAGAATGTCACTATCACTTGATGTACCTGGAGAAAAAATGAGTTGCAAAAGAGCTCTTGTATCCTTTTATTCCAACTTCCAAGGGTTGTGTGTCTGCATATCCCCTTTATATATAGGCATGGATTATAATTTTACTGTAGGATTACTCTGTGCATGTTTCCACCTACAAAACCTACCAGATGTTTAACTTTGGTTGGATCAGAAAGACTATAAGAACTATCAGAAATTGTTGAAGTAGTTTATCAATGGTATAAAATATAAATGCTTCTGGGAGGTGCTGTCCTCATACTACTGGCAAACCAAAGTAAATTAGGATTGGTCAATAGCCATAGAGATACAGTGACCTTAGGTGCCATCTTCCTCCTGCACCCTTGACGTGGCAGAGTGTTAAACCACCTTAAAACTCCTGGTTAAGTGGCCTTGCTGCCAGCCACATTGCTTCCCTTCTGCAGGCAGAGCAGTCCTGTACCATAATCTACAGCATGGGGTTACAGGAAAAAACACTGTAGGGAGTTTTCATATGGACAATCTCTTTGTAACAGCTTAGTGATGTGATTTCTACCTGCAGGTATTGGTGCTGCTTGGTGCAGGCCATGAAATAACACAAAACAAGGGGGGTGAGAATGTTGCATTTGACAGGAGGGTGAATCACTAACTATCAGGTTAATAGGCCTGTAGAATGATGAGTGCTTGAAGCTACTTCCTAACACATGCATGAGAAATTCTTGCATCTTATGCATCTATTTTGTGGATTGGGGCTTCTCCTCTGTTTCCCTTCTGGACTCTCAATGTGTGCACTTCCCAGGTCTTGTGAGATGGAAGCTTCTCCATCCTTATCCTGATGGAGAATCTTAGGCCACGACGAGCAGTTATTGTCCCCTGAAATGTTTATCATAATCTGGTCTCATACGATTTTCAAAACAAGGAGTTTTTAATTTTAAGCTTTCCCATTGCTTACAGTAGGAGAGAAAACATTACCCTGCCGAGTCCGCAGACGAGAGGGCATCTCAGACATTTATTGTCTGTTCTACTTAAGCAGTCCTTTTCCTGTTCCTTGCTACCTGGCTGGCTTGCAGCTTTTAAGCAGCCTTCCTCTAACACTGACAACAACAAACCTTCTGGAGAGGCTGGCTCAGTAACTGTGAGAAAGTGTTTCCTTTTCTTCCTCACAGAGATGAGTTTTGCTCCCTGTACGTCTGTCTACCTGTGGGTGCATTCCCAGTGAAGTCCCTGTTCCCACATAGAATCATAGACATATGACAGACACAGCTGTGCCATGCCAGTTCCTGACCACACAGACACATTCCTCTGTGGTTTAGACTGATCAATTTAAAACAGCAAATACCACCTGTTTACATTTGCGTGAAGAAAAGCTATCATTGTCTTAACAGACAATCTAACTCCTGGGGTTGTAACTGCCTGCAAATGGCAGCTTGCTTCTGTTCCAGCTGGATTTGTGAGACGCCACAACAGCTCTGGAGGAAGGTGGCAGGATTTAGGGTCAGGGCAGCCCCTTAGACTTATAACAGATGGTCTCTGTTAAACCCCCTCCCTCCCCAAAGGGGCAGAGAAAGGGAATAAAGGAGAGAGACTCAATGACTAGAACTAGGAACTAGAGAAGCTTGAATGAAAATAATAATAATAACAATAATAATAATAATAATTGAATATGTATGGATATGTACAAAACCAGTATTGAACCTTGAAGGGAAAACAAATAAACCAACCCTATCTTTATGTCTTTAATATAAGTTTAAACAAAACTGAAACTACAGACTAGACAAAATGCTAGAATTATAATGGTTTATTGCCATGTCAAATTGGCAGGTGTTGTGTTCAGCCTAAACAGAGCGATTTCAGTGTTCAGATTAGGAGGGAAGATGACATCCGCTTTACTTAGTTGGCAGCTCAAACATGATGACATCTAGAAAGGGCACTCCTGGCACTGCTTGAATTTGGTCCAGCTCCAAGCGAGGATCTTATAATGGTGAGCATAGTAGATGACAGGATTTGAGTAGTTTTTTCCATTTTTAACTCTCAATTTGTATAACCTTGGTTTCCAACACTGGTTATAAACCAGTGCTGCAGTGGCCAGAGCATCTTTTTGCTTTTATGTTACTGATATTTTTTTTGATATCTCAGAGCATTCCAGTTCAATGCTATTTTACTCTGGAATGGTCTACTGATTTTCATTATATGCACTAGACTATAGGTGCTTTATCATTGTATTTTTGAGCTACTGGGGTAATGTAGCACAGACTGTCTCTATATACTGATAAGAATACTTACTGAGTGGTTATGATCACAGTGCTGAAGGGAGCGACCTAAAAAGATGCTGCTACAGTGACCTGGTTTTTGTTTTGTTTAAAATATGATTTCCACGTATCCATTTAATTTCTACTCACCAACCACTGCAAATCTTGTCAGAGACTTTATGTGGAAAGCTGCAGTTTCAGTTGTCTGGCCTGAGAGCAGAAACATGTATTGAAACTTCTCAAACTGTGTGACTGGTGGTCACTACAAACACCCTGATAAACACAATGATAAGCACAAAAGCACTACTCAGGTGGACGTAACACAAAGCACATTCCTCTCTGAAAACAGAAATATAGGGATAAGGCTCAATCTGGGGCTGACACACGGCAAAGAAATTGCAAAGAATGAGAGGACAGAACAAGAGTAAATGGCCTGAAGTTGAAACAGAGGAGGATCAGTCTGGATATTAGGAAGAATTTCTTCACTGAAAAGGTTGTCAGGCGTTAGAACACCCTGCCCAGGGAGGTGGTTTAAGTGGAAGTGTTTGAGAGCTGGGTAGATGTTCTGCTTAGGAACATGGTTTAGTGGTTTTGACAGGGCTGGGAATAAGTTTGGACTGATCTTGAAGGTGTCTTTCAGCCAAAACAATTTTATGATTCTATGACCTCGAAACTGCTGAAGTTTGGCACTACTTTTTTGTTGGGCTGTTTGTTTGTGTTTTTTTGGTCATTATATAATGTGTAAAGAGAGACACCCCAAATTATTGTTACAGCTTTCTTCCTGTGAGTGAACTGGTGTTAGCGACTGGATGGTAGGAAGGCACAGAAACCTGAGCTGTAAAGCAATACAGGTTAAAAGTTCAGCTTTCCACCTTTATGATGGCAGGTTTCACTCTCTCACTGAGAATGCCTCATTTGTATTTACTTTTTAGGGTCATTATCTGTCCCCTGAGAGTCTTTGTGAAGGTCCAAATTTCAAATAAACAGTACACTATAAGACAGGTATGTGTGGATAATTTTTGTTGTATTTGGCTAAAATAGGGGTACTAAGCTCAATAGGTAAACATAAAAGTATGCCATTTAAAACAATGCATTCCCATTAGTGTTTGAATATGTGCCTAAACTCCATGTACACTTTTACATGGTTATATCATTTCCTGTGTAAAATGTGCTTGTTTATACAGCAGCCATATGAAAGATGCAGTAACCCGCTATGTGGGCTATTTGAAGCTTTCTTTAAGAAACATAAAAACCCCTTGACCCTTGTATAATAAAAGGTGTTAAAAGATACTGCTTTTATAACATCTTAGCCAAGACTAATAAGAATATACAAAGCAAACAATTTTTTTGCTCTATAGTACTAGTCAATCATGTGTTGTTTTATGAATTTACGGCTGCCGTTGGGTAATAAAATCATATTTAAAAATAAAATTGCATGAGATTTCATTGCTTCTCAACAAATCTAATAAAAAAGGAAATCTTAACTTTTTTTTTGCTGATACACTTTGCTGAGTTTTCAGAATACCCCATTTATTCTGTCATTCTGAATTTAATGATGTCCCTCTTTTACTTTTTTTTTTTTTTTACTTTTTTTTTTTCAGAACTAGTTCCAGCTTTCTGCAATGACTTGGCTAGCTGAAGTCATGCAAATGGATTCCATTTTCCCTCATGTCATTTTGAAAGGCACAGCTGTTAAGAAAAAAAAAAAAAAGACTTAGTTAATAATAATAGTGATTAATTGCCTAGGGACAGAAAACACTCTTTTCAAGAATTTTTTCTAAGAGTCTCTTTGCTCCAATATTTTGTGCCAGGCTTTCCTATCTGGGAATCCAGGCTAAGCAGACTCTGCCCATTGAACTGCCAGAGAAATTACTTTTATATGAGGGTATTACTTCTGCACATTCAGTTACTGTCTGCCTGGTTTTTATAAGATGCCATTTATCACGGCATAAAGTAAAAAATAAGCCTTTTATTGATAAACCCATATGTATTTAGTTTTGCTCCAGCAGTGGAGGGGCTGAGAACAGTGTGGAAGATGGAATTATAAGGATATGAACTGAAGGCATGAGCAACTGCAGAGTGATATGCAACCATGTGGGTCAGGTGGGAACAGACATGTCTACATGCCCATCAGGAAAAATAACTTTTTCTCAGGTCTTGGTGTGAGTAATTCTCTTTTCTTTTCCTTTTCTTTTCAGGCAGGAGCCTTACCCCAGCAGTGCCTGTCACTGTGGGAGGACTAAAGCAAGACCTGAGAAACCTGAGTCTGGGTGATGAGGCACAACATGCACCAGATCTTCAGATGGATCCTGAGTGTCACTGACAAGCCACAGGCAGACAAGTAGCTTGTCTTCTCCAAGCCATGCACAGCCTGAGGTTAAAATCATGCAGCTCTGGAGAGTTGCTTTGAGTGCCTAGTTTTGGTATTTTGGTACTTTTCACAACAGCCTTCAGCTCCAGCACTAAGGAGTGAGTGCTCTTAGTTCAGAGCACTAAGCTAAATGGCTTTGTAGACAGAGCGAAGAGCCAGGCCTTGGAAGAGTCCCAAATAAGTCCCAACTCTGGGGACAGGTACCTGCAGACTGGGTCTCTCTGTCCTTGCGGGATTCAGCTGCAGGCATGAGAGAGTCTTACTGTCTATGGAAAAAAAATAGTGTCAAGGCTCCAGTTAAACATAATAGTCCCTGGTTTCATTGTGGTTTTGATTTGTTTGGGTTTTTTTAACTTGTTGAGTATGTGGAGCACCCATGGGCTCTGCTGCCCTTTCACCTGGCTGGAGGCACCAGGAGCGGGGGGACTCTTCATGTCTCCCAAGGAACAGCTGCATTCAGACAGCCACTTGGGAAAGGTGACTTCTCTCCTGCACCCTGCAACCGGAAGCTCACCAAGTAGGGCTAAGATAGACATCTACCCAAGCACACCTTGCAGGGAGCACACCCATTGGGCAATAGGTGACCTGACCTAGATTTCTGACCTAGGGATGGGCCCGTATCCAAATAGCTACTCTAGCACAGGAACGTGTGTGCAAGGAGGTGTCACTGACACCAGGGATGATACACATCGTGGTAGTTCTACAGATCCCCAAGCTATAGCCTGGTGACCAAGGTTGGTCGAGGCTGAGATGTTTGAACATCTCATGCCTACATCTTCACTTCATGGCATCCCTACAGTAATTTAAACCCACTTGACATGAGTCAGTGATGGAAGAGGAATCTCAGATATATGCAGAAATATTACAAAAAATGGGACAAGTTTATTGATGACTTCATTTTTTTTTTCCTGTGGAATCATAGAATCATAGAATGATTGATTTGGCTGGAAGAGACGTGTAAGATCATCAAGTCCAGCCATTAACCCTACACTGCTAGGGTCCCTAAACCATGTCCCCCAGCACCACGTCTACACGATTCTTAAACACCTCCAGGGATGGGGACTCAACCACC
>JAOEGS010019566.1:79229-89390 GCA_025447755.1 Corythornis vintsioides | reverse complement strand
TTTATCCACAAGCTTTCAACCTGCTCCTCATTGTCCCCCAGGGAGAGCTCCAGACATTCCAATTGCTCTCTCACATAAAGAGCAACTCCACCACCTCACCTTGCCAGCCTATCCTTCCTAAAAAGAACATAGCCATCCATGACAGTGTTCCAGTCATGAGAACTGTCCCACCATGTCTCAGTGATTGCAATGAGATCATGGTCCTGAGATCGCTCACAGATCTCTAGTTCATCCTGTTTGTTCCCCGTGCTGTGTTCATTTGTGTACAGGCATTTGAGTAAGCTTGCAATGCTACAATACCTCCTGACTGGTATTAACCCTAAGGTAGTATTGGAGCTGGCACAACACCCCACAATTGTATCATTTATTTCCTACAGGACAGGGTTTTTTTCCCTTCCCCCCTTCAAATCCAATTTAAAGCTCGATCAATGAGCCCAGCCAATTCTTGTAATAGAAACCTTCTTCCCCTATGAGAGAGATGTACCCCATCTGATGCCAGCAGACCAGGTGTCATATAAACTTCTCCATGATCAAAAATGCCAAAATTCCAATGGTGGCACCAGTCTCTCATCTGTATGTTGATGACCTGTGTTTTCCACCCTCTATTTGTCTTTTTCCCCACTACTTGAGGGATTGATGAGAAAACTACCTGTGCACCCAAAATATTGGAGTTTAATAGAAAATATTATCTAGCAAGATACAATCTTCACTGTGGTCTTTTATTGTCTAAAAAATATTAAATATGTGCCAAATAACTACTCTGCTCATCCAGTTTAAGCTGGTATTTCAGGGGTTCTGATGGGTAGGATAACCATTTTTGTTTTACTAGATAATATTTCGCCTCATCAGTAAAAGACTACCTTTAAAGACTTCAAAAAAGTCCATTTTTAATCTACCTGGTATCTTTGAAAAGAGAAAGAATTAACCACCACAAGTAATGATTCTGCTGTTAGTCAAATGCCTAAAAGAGCAGTTCCAACACTCAAGGGATTTAATACTGTTAAAATGAAAAAGAACATCTGTTTTCTTCAGGACAACATTCAAAAGTGCATGTTCTAAGAAACAAATACACTTCAAGGCTTAAAATGAATCTGTTAAAAAAGAAAGTATGAGATATACTAACACATTCTTCTGAATAGAATTGGTATAACTATGACTAATAACAATTTACAAATATATACTTCCCAAATTACATGTATAATCATAAACACATGGGCTAATACTAATTTTTAAAAGTCTTTATACTATTAATTGCTAATGGAAAGACTTTCAAAAGCATGTGTGTATCTACTGATGTAAAGCAAACATGCCATGGAATTTTCAAAAGTAGAAGTAGCATAATTATTTAAATGCTTTCAAAAGATTATAACAATTCCATTCTGTTACAGAGCTAAAACCATAAGTTTTATAACTTATAAACTAGTAAGTTCTTGAAATACGTGGCCCAACAATATTCAAGTTTTCCAGTTAACCCGAGGCTCAGCCCAGTGACTATACACACAATGTTTAATTACAATCTGCAGGACTGGTTCTTGGTATCGAGGGTGCACCAGTTCTCTGCAAGACACTGACCTGTACATTTTAACAAAGAGATTATGATCTAAATAATTCTTAAGGCATATTTGAACAAAGTATCTGCTTTCTTTGACCTTCCTTACTCTTAAAAAATATATATATTTCTGTGGAGAGATAAATCCACACATTTGTCTTGGTCCCTGCCTCCATCCCCTTCCAACAGTGGTTCTGAGCAGTGCTCTCAGGCTCACAGAAGCCAGTACACACTCGGTACACTGCTCCATGCCAGGGAATGTGTTTCTCATTTTACAATGTCCCTGTGAGTTCACCTCCTTCCAAATTCTGTGTCTCGACTCATGTACAATTACAGCACTGAAATGACTCAATCTGGATTTTTTGTGGAGTCACTTGAAAAATCACAGAAGCTGCCAATGCAGATTAGCCACACAATTATCTGATCTCATGTTGTATGCAATTATTTTAGGGTAATTTCTATGCTTCTGTCATTTTTAAGTGCTCTAGAAATAAAGCAGATACATACAACTATTTATCTAGAAGGGGATACCTCATCTAGATATGAGTCTAGACAGATAATACTTTTTTTTTGTGTTATTAACATCTAATAGCAAGGAAAACTACCAAGAAAATAATGAAACATTAAGGAGATTCTTAAAAGAAAAGTCAGTGTGACTTTCTATAAATTGTCCTCTGTGTTATTCTCAGAATATATGAAGAACAACTAACATATTCCTGAGTGTGGAAGGCCTATTTATTTCAAAAGGGGACAAAAGAATACTCTTCTTCAATACTGATTTTACTGACTAAATATTGCCAACATTATTGGAATGAATGGTGAAGTCCAGAACCACATCAAGGCAGTGTTACATACACAAATAACAAGTCTGTCCCATGATACTATTGATTGATAACCATATTGCAACAGAGAGCACAAACAAAGAAATATCCCTGTGTTACCAAATCTTTAAAAGTCACTCAACAGAATTGAAACAGCACTTTTTAAATCAGGGATATAGTTTTTAATTTTTTCTCTTAATTCCTCTTCACAAAAATTTTTAATTTGCCTAAAATGAGAAATGACATGTTTTGTTTTCTCTGACAGTGGAAAAAGTTATCAGTATTACAGATCAGAAATTAAGACAGTTATTTAAGAAAGTAGGAATTGAGCTGTAACATGATACATGGCATTTTTAATATGTCTAACATAACTTTCCAAGACTTTATTTTTTACTGAAAATATGCAAGTTAACTCCCAGAGTTGCTCATGTTTCATACTTTCCAATCCTTCTGAATCTTCGTATTCATGTCAGTTGTGCCATTTCATAGATTTTAAATTTTTTGAGTTATCATGGAAATTTAATTTGATCTTCCAGGTAACTTATGACAGAATTTGACTCTATTATTATTGCACCAACCTTAGCAGTTCATGCTTAAATTAAGCATATCTTCAAATATATGTATTCTCAATTTAAAGATTTCAAGAATCTGATAATGAAGAATTGATCGAATTTTTGGCAACCTTTTGTAAAACAGTTATATGCCAACCTTTCCATTGGTCAACCTTTTCTGACTTAAATTGCTAGACACTGTATTTCACAAATACTTTGTGAGATTGAAAACATTTTCTGATTTAAATATCTTTAGTATATGCAAATTACTATTTATGACATAAATTATTTTATTCTTTTTCTGTTTTACAAGAGTATTACCTTGAAAACCTGAATGTTTCTCAAAGCTGAGACTTAAGTATGACCAGAGATGCTTCACTCTTGACTGCTACAACCTGGTGTGTGTTGCTCTGTCAATCCACAAAGAGGGATCTCTTCTGCAGAGATCACCTTTGCAGGCATTTGAGCTTCTGCTTTGTCACAACACACCAATTTCATATCTACATGACTCTATTGTACAACATTCAAAAGTTTTATGCATATCCTACATGCATTTTATATGTCAGAGTGTGTTTCTTCTAAGCCAGCACTAGTTTGCAGCATCCTAAATACACATTGAACAAAATCTGTAAAGGCAATTCCCCTTTGAATGAAAATCTATTGATGGAAAACAAAAAATCAAGACTAGTGAAAGCACAGAGAATATCCACTCCTTATAATATTACTTTTTTTTTTTTCTTTTAACTACCTTTCATCCCCAAAATAGCAGCAGCTATTTGAATATCTAGTATAGCAGCATTCAGGGAGCTTTGGAAACACCCTTGCACGAAGATACAGCTGCTTGCTAAGAAAATGACTGGGGTTTTTTTTGTCATCAACTATATATAAGGCTGAGGTTAGTAAATCCATTAAGTCCTACTGTAATAATGTGTAGATCAGCTACTACATGTATGTTTGACTAAATATCAAATCAGGCCATTCTGATATGCTTCCTCTGTGCTATTCCAGAAGTGAGGTCATTATGAAAGAGGGATATGATTCTGCTTTACCTTGAGCTCAGCACAGGGGTGGTACTGTTACAAGCTTCTGGACAAAGGAAGGATCACATCTAAGAGTTGTGTCTTTACATGTCTGTAGAGAAACACTCTGAGACAAACTAAAGGGCTTTCCAAATCCCAGAAAGCTTGTCATAGTCTGTAACAGAGCACAAAGTTGAATTCAGGGCAATGAAATCCCATGCTAGCTCAACATTGAGGCAACAAGCATTCTTACTTTAATGGGATACGTGTAAATTACATAATGCAGTTGTTAAAATACATTTTAATTCACTCACAGAAATGTTGATTGGAATACATCTCTGAAGGTCATCTACTCCAGTCATCTACTAACCTTATTTTGTCCTGATGTTAGTCCTAAAGTCAACAATCGCTTTATCTTCTTTATTTTGTCTATTTTCTCTCACCTCGATTAAAAACCAAAACCCCCCAGAAAAGCCAAGGGGAAAAAAAAAAAGTTTTACTTTTGACCTTCTGGTTTTTTGTTGTTTTTGTTTTTTTAATTTACATTTCTCTTGATTTTGGAAGATGCAAAACAAACCTTAAATTAGAAAAAGTCCAACACCCATTTCTGACATCTCCAAGAAATTTCTGATATTTCTGCTTTTTGGTGATGTCCAAATTCCAATCTGAGTTCATAATTGTAAGGTCAAATGTATAACATAGTTCTTAATGTTAACAGTGAAAGGAAAGGATAACACAGATGTTCTCATTTTTAGCTCAGTAATCGCCAACTTACTTTGTTCTTTTAGTGTTATATCATCTAAATAATACAGTATTTTGAAATATATTGTTACATGTATCTTACAATCTGTATTATCTATGCAGTACCTACATACTTATGAGATATTGGAAGCACTAGGTGCAATATTGCAAATTCAAATGTAACTGCAAGTCATGCCAATGTTTTACCAAAGTATTTGTAACTATATTACAATGGTACTCTTTCCTCCTTGTGCACTCATTGATGTAATATTATATTTTTTAAATCTCTGTGAGAAAAATATTACACATTTTTTGTCCATTTCAACAATAGATGGGCAGTGCTATGTTTGTTTTATTACCTATGCATACTCCTCCTGTGCTAGTTGCATATTTGCTGCAGCTTTGCTTTCCTCAAAACAAAAATACTTTTTAAATTGCTGCTGTCAACTAAGGAAGTGTTACAGCATCTCAGATACAAACCTTTGCATTTCCACAGTTTCATTTCAAAAAGCTGCCACAAGAACAACTAGAAATCTTTATGGTAAAACAAAATTTTATGGTACCTTTAAAAGAAACTGCATAGAGTAAGTATCCCATAAGGGTAAGAATTTTTAGGAGACCAGTTTGAATGAAGATTTCAAATCCCATTTGGGTTTTCCATAGGAAAATCATCAACTCATTAGCTGAGCTATCTTGAACTAGTTGGTCCCTCAAAAGCTTACCTAGCTTCCCACAAGCTTGTATACCGTGCCAGGATGTACACACATTTTCCATTCTCTCACTTAACCCATTTAACATTAGCCTACCTTTCTCTGCAGTATTACCATACACAAAGTTTCAAAAAACTCACTCTGAAGCCTCAGTAGAGGCTTCTCTCAAGAAGTTCCGCAGCCCTGGGACTATAAATGGCATCAGCAGCCACCTGTCATTTCATAAACACACATTGTGTCTCAAAAAGCAGCTAAACTGAGTCCTATAGTCTGTACCTGTGTGCAGTCCTCCACACATTGGTAAGGATTTGAGTTACTCTTGTCATGAAGGGTTTAATTTCCACCAGCAAAATGGAGATTTGAAACATTTAGCTTCAGGCCTTTTGTGTAGCTTTTTTCTATTTGAGGTATAATCCAATGCAAAATCCAAAAGATTTTGCTATCTCGGGATATTTGTTCTCGTCCATTCCTAACCTTTCTTTTGGCAAACACTGGGAGCAATCTTATGGGACAAAAATCTCTGCTGTTACAGCAAGGGCACTACATTGAAAGGTTGCTAGGGCATCAGCACATGATAATTTGGCCTTTTTGTCATTTCTGCTAAGCTTAATGAAAATGGCAACATTAACCCTCCTTACCTGAGGCATTTAACTTTGTGCCTAAGGTGGGAGCCTGTGTATTTGTGGGGAGTGGGGGAGTGAGGGAGGCTCCTAACATGACTGTTCTAACATGACTGTTCTCAACACGACTCTCTAAAGTCTACCCTTACTACAAAGGGACTCTGGGGTCTCAACACTAGCATCCAAGTCAAAGGTCTAAAATTATCTCCTAGTCCCAATATATCCAATATTTCTCTGCTTCATAATGTCAGGCTTTATGTGACATTGTGTTCAGAACCACACCACACAGAGGTGCTCAAAGCCACAGCCATCGATTTCACGTAACCTATAGCTCATGGAAAATTCTGCTGCCTTGGTAAAATATAATGACCTATAATTGTGTTTCTGGAGGACTGTAATTAGTGATAAGCCAAAGCTGGAAAATCATGTAGGTGAATTACAGTTTTTAGAATTATAGGGTCTGTTCTTTCTGCTATTAGATTTTGTAGGAACAGAGCCATGAAGTAGTTGCATCTCCACTCCTCACATCCAACTGAAGGGGGTAAGAAATTGATTCCTACTCAGTCTTCAATTGGGAATTGTTGCTACAATATGAAAAGCACAAAACCAAGAGAGGTAGAGAATGTCACAATCCCAGAGTAACTTAAATCTAGGAAGCTCCCAGGCACAAAAAAAGTCAGAATTCATTTGGGTACAAGAAGGAATTAAATGTGAGGATGCCACATTCTGAGCAAGTGCTAAGATACTGCACAAGGACAGCAGCTTAATACTAAAGACTCTGTTTTAAAAGAAGTAACTGTTCCTGCTTCTGCTTTAGAAGGAAGAGGTGCCATGCCAGCTGAAGGATTCAGAGATGAGAATCTCAGGTAGAGGGAAGCACTTACCTGACACCCTGCATCAGGCATCTCAGGCCTGGGGAGGGAGAAAGGACATTTCATATATCCCGGTTTCAGTATTTCCCCAGAGGCTGACCTTAGGTGACTTCCCAGTCAGCATACTGTGTTTCAGCTCCTCGCATCTTTGGGCAACCTTTGTTTTGGGCACAACCTTTCCTTCCCGGGCACTGCACAGGGACATTACACCTACAGGCAGGTACAAGGAATTTCACTACAACCATGAAGCACCTGAATGTTTGATTGCACCAGCATAAGGAAAAAAAATGCACCATGAGCTTAGAAATGAGTGCAGCTCAGGCAGGATGGAGAGGCCCCACAGCACCAAGCCTCTGGGATGACCCTCAGCTGGGCACAGCCTTCCTCCAGGAACCACCCACTTTGGGGATGGACTCTGATGAGGTGCTCGGAGCAGCAGGGATTCTCCTCAGAACTGCTGCCACTCTCTCCCCTCCCTAGGCCATCGGCCCTGGGGCAGCCCGGGCCACATCACAGCACATGGTGGGATAGCAGCACTCATCAGCTTCACACCCTGGGCACCGTGAGCGGAGCAGCAAAACCCTTCACAAGCCATCCCCTCTCATGAAACACGGAGCCCCGCAACCACTCCCCCTCATGCCAATGCGCAACCCATGGTGCTGCAAGGTGAGGCCATTATTACTGCCCGTAGCTGGTCGGCGTCATGTTGGGGTAGTGGCAGGCATTAGTGGCACCAATAAAAATAAGTCATAAGCATATGAGTAGAAATGAAACCCCTTTTACTAATAAAAAAGACATTTTTAAAAATATTGGAAGGAGAAAAGGAAAACCAAAGCAAAACAAAAGAAACACAATGAAAACTAGCAATGCAAATGAAAACAATTGCTCATCACCAGCCTACTAATTGACCAATGATCAACCAGTTCCCAAGAAAGTTCCCGCCACTGTCACCACTAACCACCCCCCCAGTTTAATTGCTGATCACAAAGTCCTGTGGTATGGGATATCCCTTTGTCCTTTTGGGGTCAGCTGTCCTGACCTTGTCTCCTCCCAGCTCCTTCCTCACCTCCAGGTTACAGGCAAGCAGGGTGATGTGAGTAGTTGAAAGGCCTTGGTGCTGTGCAAGCACTGCTAGACAGTAACGAAAACATCCATGAGTTATTAACACCATTTCAGCACAAATCCATAACACAGCCCCATACAAGCCACTGTGAGGAAATTTAACTCTTTCTTACCCAAACCAGTTTATTCCACAGTCCTTATTCCATACCATTACCATCATGCTCAGGTCCAACACTATCGCAACAGCCTAATTTACCACCCCTTTCCTGTTATATGTCTACAAAACATCCATAAATACTGTCGCGGTTTGGAGTCAGGGCAACCAACCCCCAGACCGATAACAGACCGCTCTCTTTTAACCCCCCTCCCTCCCCAAAGGGGAGAGAAAAGGAATAAGGGAGAGAGACTTAGTGATTAGAAAAAGGAACTAGAACAATTTAATTAAAAATGAAAATGAAATATATACAAATATGTACAAAGCCAGTACCAAACCCAACCTCCCCCCGATGGTAATTACGTCACCCTCAGGGATGCTGTGGAGGAGCTGGACTCTGGCACCAGGTCTCGGGAGCAAACACAAGAGCCAAAACCAGAGGGGTAGACCGGAAGCGAAGAGGCACGAGAAGGACCGAAACAGGGTGAAGGAGGGACCAAATCAGTGCTAAGAAGGAGGGCCAAAAAGAAGGGCAAAAAGGAAGGCACCAAAAGGGCGAGCGAAAGGAAGAACATCTGGAACCCCCAAGCTTATATAGTGGATATGATGTGTATGGGATAGAATACCTCGTTGGTCAGTTTGGGGTCACCTGTCCTGTCCACTCCTCCCCGCAGGTGTGGTCTTTCACTTTTCTGCACCCCCCCAGTGCAACACACAAACTTTAGCCATGGCCTTGGTTTGCATTCCATCCCTGGTAGTAACTGTAAACATGAGGTGTTACTGCTAGAAGCAGACACTGTCTGCAAAACAATAGTACTAACTCTAGAAAGTGCAGTTAGTTAGAAACCTGAGCTGAAAAGTAAAATCACTGAACAGAATTTGCTTGATTTTCACCTAAACCAGGAAAAATGCCCATAAAATGTCCATTGAGTTCTTTCAGTCCATGACTTTGGGCTCCATCCATTACGGTTGTCACTCAGGTCAGGAGAGGCAGTGTCTTGATTGGACTTCCTGCCATCTTGGACTGGATCACTGCTGCACTGGCACTACTTGTAAAGTTTGTCCTTCATTTTTCCAAGTGGTTTCTGCTGTCTCAGTTTCTGTGACATGGAAGTCCAGCCATGGGTTACAACAATTCAAAGGTCTAGCCATGACAATTAGTGTGTCTCCTCCATGGTGTCACAAAGCAAGACTCTACTAGACAGACTATAAAAGGAGAGGAGGCAGTGGGCACTGCAGTCTATCATTGTCTTGGCAGGCTACTGCCCAGCCTTTGCCACTCCCAGCAGTGTTGGGGTCCTGTCTCCGCAGTCCCAGAGATCACTGGGAATCCACATCATGGACCTGTGCTGGTGACACAGGGCACCACAGCCACATCAGAGCAGGTGCTGTGGAGCACTCCAACATCCCTACTTTGCCTGAGCTGCTCTCACTTTTCAAGATTACTGCCCTGTTATGTGATCTGAGCTCAATTGCTCAGAACACTCGAGAACACAGGAGCCTGACTCTTGTAATGGAGGGTGTTGTAGATGACACCTGTGTCAGATATGAACAGGTGAATGATCTGTTCAGCATGATGGCTGAGCAAAAGGATGAAATTAAAAGACTAAGGACTATATGGGATTGTGAAAGGGAGATAGACTGGCAGAGCCAGGCTATACCATCCCCGAAGGAAGGGCAGCAAGTGAGGCCTGCACATGAACTAGATGATTCCATTACCTCTTGCTACCCAGAAAAAAATGGGTGAAGGAAGAGACCTAGGAGATGGGGGTGAGAGGAAGCAGGTCCTTCCCTGGAGAAGTGGGAGAGCCCTCTCCCAATCATCTCAGTCTTATCAGCTGCCCATGCACAACAGATACGAGGCACTAATAACTGAGGATTGGGCGGAGGAGGGTAGAGAGGATAGTCCATCTGCTCAGTTTCCCAGGGCTTGTCAACCAGCCCTTAGAATTAGGACTAGTGCAAAAAAAAGAAAAAAAAAGGAAAGTGATAGTTGTGGGAGATTCCCTTCTATGAGGAACAGAAGGACCAGTATGTTGGGCAGACCCTTCTCATAGGGAGG
>JAOEGS010019566.1:31592-42989 GCA_025447755.1 Corythornis vintsioides | reverse complement strand
TCAAAATTCCAGCGGTGACACCAGTCTCTCAGCCATGTGTTTATGTTATGTATTTTCCACCCCCTATCTGTGTTTTTTCTTTCTGAAATAAAGACTATCTTTAATTATTGTGCTGTTCTATTTTTTAGGTCTTTCTTGGCTTTGTGTTATTTTCCTGTTTACCTGAGAACTCATAATTCTTTTTTGTCATACATATCTTGATTTCACGTAATGCTGAACCATTACAAAGCATCATCATGACATTTTTGTATCTTTTTACCTGTACTGAGGACTAAGTTCCTCATTGTAATTTAAATCAGAATTACAAAGACCTCTTCAATCTGAACCACTTATCTGAAACTTTAAATCCTTAACTTTGCCACTTGCTAATCTTATGTTATCTTTACCAGGTTCAAGAATCCATTTAAATTAGTATATAAAATTCAGGAAACAGAGAAAAAAAGTAGTCAAGTAGTAATTCTAAGGTAACCAAAATAAATTGTTTTATCAAGTTACTTAAAAACTTAAAAACAAAACAAACACATAAGGAACTATAAGACAAATCTACAGAATCTGAAAGGGAGAAAAAAATATTAAAAAATCAATATAATTGTAACCAACCAAAGGCATTTTTTGACAATCATTCTGTTCAGTCTGATATTGTCAGTTCTATCCTTCTTCTTTACCTGACAGTCTTTTCTGTGTTAACAGTCTTTGTGACAGACTGTATATGTGTAAAGATAGGAATGAAGGAGAGACTGGGATTTGTGGAGAAATGTCAGATGATGCAAACTTCTCCTTCAAGTGAAAAGACTGTGCCCTAGTCTTCCCTGGTGTAAGCGGAACAGAGGACTTTTTCAGCAGCATATGCTTCTACATGATGCAAACTGATATTTTGAATTAATAATTTATTAAATTTAGTTCTAATTCATAATCTAGTGTATCACTATAAGAGACTAATAACTGCGAGAGATATCCAGCTAGAAATGTCTGAAACAGAACTCTAGCACTTCTCATGCAATAAACCAATGGGAACAAACAACATATGATTGTTTCTCTATAAAATCATGGGCATGAGCTCATCTATGTTAATACAGAATCATAGAATAGAATCATAGAATCATCAAGGTTGTCCAAACATTAACCCTACTCTACCAAATCAACCATTAAGCTATATCCCCAAGCACCACATCTATATGACTGTTAAACATATCCAGGTATGGTGACTCAACCACCTTTCTGGACAGCCTGTTCCAGTGCCTGAGTACGTATGTGTGTGAATGGGACAAGTGGAGTTTGAAGCATAACTTGGACTTATATGTTGGAACAAATAAAAAAACTTTGTATATTGAAAAAGCTGCTTGAGAACCTTGGGATAAACAAAGTCATTCTTTTTAGTAACTTTATTTTAATTCTGCTTATTAGTTGACATAATAATCAGTTTTTAATCTCAGAAATTAATTTAATCTCAGATCCCCTACTGGGAAATCTATTTAGTGTCTTGCTGGATGACACCTGGGAACCAAATCCCAGCAAAATACAGTGCGGTAATAAACAGTAAATCACTGGTCTATGTCAAACTTCTGACATTTCAGACATTTCTGGTTGGATATATCTTATACTCATTACTTTTGACTAGACTACTGACTGGCTTTCAGAGAATCAACAGAATGTGGTGTAAGGGCTTAGCAATTAAATTAGACCGTATTTGTTGCATTACTTATTGTGGTTACCTGTTCTAATCAGGAACATGCTTGGCTCTTTCTTCTATAAAACAACTCTAACTACTCTGGAAATTTCTGATGGCTTTGCCTGCCAGGTAGGTCAAAAGTACCATGAGAACAGCTCCTCAAATTGCATTTTGAACCTTCTCTTTCTTGTTTTGTCTAGTAAACAAAAAGCACAGAGATAAGCAAAACAAGTCACAGAAAAGTACATGAGAACTTTTTTTAAGACTTTAAAATGTTTCAGTCTCAGTTTGATGTGAAAGTTCATGGGACTTACCCAAAATATTTCCACCCTATTAATAGCCTTGTTTTAATACAGGCACAGAGCAAAGGAACCGTGAAAACTTCCCCATATAAATCGGTTAATGTACTTCAGGTTTGATTTACATAATTGGTTTTCCACTTCCAGAACCTCATCAGAAACCAAACAGTATTATATAAAATTTGACGTCTTCTACACATGGTTCAAGGCAGTGCTGGATATTTCCAAGTTATCAATGAGAAAGCTAAGATACCAAGTAGTTCTCAACCAGATTACTAGTGTGATGTTCACCAATTCACATGGGTGCAGTACTAGTGAGTTATTCCACAACTCTGGGAGAAAGTGTCCATAGGAAAGTAGTTTTTCAATCCTGGCCTTAGCTTTTGGAGCTGCAGGTGGTGCTACTGAGCTATGAAGTCTTTTGAAAATTTGTCTCATAATGGAGGAATCAAATTACTTAAAAAAATTACCAGGCATCACCCATCATGCAGCTGCCTTATGTCACTCTTGATCTCAGTTTACCAGACTCAATCACTTAAAGATCATTGCACTGTCATACTTTATAGTGGAAGCTGTTGGGTTTGGCAGCAGCAAAGGAGATGCTCAGTGGTTTTTAGCACCCAAGTATGACTGCGAGGTATTTTGAGTTTTTGGCATCTTATTCTGAATGCGGATGACATTTTAACATTTCTGAGAGGTTTTAACTCTTATGTTACTAAATTAGTAACTTTTTACACTGAAAATTTATTTCAAGCATGTAATTTTTGTAAGAGTAAATAAACTCATTAGCTTTCAGCTTCTATTAAAATATAGTGAGATTATAATTTATTTCAATCTTTATTTTCAGAGATAAATGCAAATTAATACCCTTGGGCTTTTGTTCCAGACTTCCTACCAATGGGGGGAATTAAAATAAGATTTCAGTTTACATTCACAGTGTAGGAAGGTCATGCTCCTGGGTGGGAATCCAGGAATCCATGGGACAAGGAGGTCAGCCAGAACAGGAGGAATCATCAGGTGCCCACTAAGACCAGGAACTGGGAGAAGGGAGAAACAAGGAGCAAAGTGTATGGGTCCGCCACAGAATAAGAAGGCTGTAAGAATGAACTATATAGTAATTTGGTCATGAGCTGAATTGTAGGATGATCTGGTAATGGCTTTTTCTGTAATTAACTTTCTGTCTTAACTTTCTGACTATTGCTGAAAATGATAATTTTTTTTTTTTTCCAGTGGTTACACAGAAATAAATGACAGTGGGAAAAAAAAAAAAAAAAAGAAGGAGGCATAAAAAGCTTAACATCTGTGAGGCTCTCTGTGACAGATTCTCAAAATGTGTCTCCTGGGGCGATATGATTCCAGTGACCTTGACCCACAGTAGACATGTCCAGTAAAATGTTATTGTTATTCACAGAAAAGAGACATCTCAGGAACACACTGTCATGACATACAAATAAAATTGTGTTACCATTTAGACTCACTGGAAGAAGGAATCCAGAATTTGTTTTCTTGCTGAGTAGGATCACATTTCAGAATCTCAACTGGAAAATAACTGAGCATAACAACTAGAACATTAATCTATTCCCTGATTCCAGCATATACTGGAATACTATTAATCCTGGGATTAATCCAATGGGATAAACTACTCTAATTTACTGTTAAATCATGCTGTATTTGAATTTTGGTGAGCAAGTGTGCTTTAATTTTTATTGCTTTTATATATTTCTTCTATAAACAAAAATATATGATTTACATTTAATTTTGCATAATAAGAGTACTGTGTAATAAATTTTATCAATTAAAGAAGACAATATTTCTTCCATAAATTTATCTCATTATCTCATGGAAAAAATATGATCAAGGAATATGAGAAACTTAAACTACTTTTGATGTGGGGGATAAGGTATAAAAAAAAAACCAAAAAACCCAACATCAAAACATAAAAAATAATTCTGACAATAGACAAATTAACAACTTTTTCTTTTTCCTGATATGCTGCCTAAAAATAGGCAGAACCCTGAGAATATTAAATAAATCAAGGCCAGCAAAATATTCAAAAGCTTTGAAACAAACATTAGAACATAATAAAAGAAAGTTTAAAAAAAAAAAAGAAGAGTGTTATAACAATCAAAGAATTAGTTTAAATGCTGGTATATCATTAAATTCTAAAGTCTGCCACAATTGTAATGCAATTAAAAATAGCATCTTACTCAACAGTTCAATATCACACAAGCAAGCAAGATGAAGTACTTGTGAGGTCAGCCTAGATTAGTCTGCCTGTACATAGCCTATCCTGAAGCAATGTAATCCTCACGTGAAGGTGTACTGACTGATTTCCTCCTCAGATCTGGATGGTTGGAAAAAAGGGAGGTAGATTAGCACTAGCCAGGACAGCTATGCACCACTCTTGCAGGGACTACTAATGCAATGGGTAAACTTACCTGGCTACTTTGCCTTGTCTTCATGCTTATTTGTAATATGAAAGCTTATACAAAGCTTACAGAGATCCACTGGAGCTGGTGGGGGCTCAGGTATAAAACCACGTGAAAGGCTCAGGGATATATGATGTTGTTTTAAAACCTAACATATTGCAGTGGAAAGGAAACCTTCAACTAACAGAAAAGTTAAGTCCACTAATCGATGCTGCATTGGAAAGAAAAGTGTCAGCCTTTTTCCCTGTTCCTGTTTGGAAGCTGTGGCACAGATACATAAAAACCAGCTCTAGGCAGTTACTTCAGGTATCCACATTGCTAACTGATCTGATATCCTACATACTCTGACAAAAAAAGTAAGGCATCACCATGTGGGCATACAACAGCATCTCAAGTTTGAAATGTTCTTTGTTTTCTCCTAGGGAATTCCATAAAGATTGTAGAGACTTTATTGGCCCCTGAGCTCCCATCATGTTTCCTTAATCATTGAGCCCACATAAATACCCTTTTTAGGGAAATCACACAAAAATACCCAAGGACTGTGAATCTGTTCAGTACTAAACCTTATCTCCTTCCTACAACAGAACACTGTAACATTTTTTTTCTACAGGGTAGGAGAATGCATTTTAAATGACAACTTCTCAGTGTATTTATTTTAAGGTCACATTACTAAGTGGTCCTTGAAAGACTTAATAGAGGAAGAACCAAGGAGGTGGAAACAGCCTTCACATCTAAACCCATCTATTGCGGTGACATTTCTAAGAAGTAATTTGCTCAGAACACTCGAGAAATTCATTACAGCTGATAGGACCAGCGGCAGACCAGACAATCAGCAGCTTTTTTGCTGTTCAGGTAAGCTCTCAGAGCCGTGGATGGTAGCCTCATAGCTTCTGGCTTCTGGGCACTCTTGCGAGGGAGGGGGGGACAGGTGTGGGTGGAGCCACACTCTCCGAAGGCAATTTAAACACCTCAGGAGCGTGTGGAGTTTAAATTGCCTTCTGCGTTTAAATTAATCAGAGATCCCTGCACACCAGACAAGTTCAAGCACAAAGCCAGGTGAGTCGTCTGGGTGTGTGCCCTTACCCTGTGAACTCAGCTTCTTCCAAAGGTCTAGCCAGGGTTGCAACCTGTTCAAAGGCTGTAGCTAGGAAAACCATGGGCACCCAGACTGAGGTGCCATGTAAGCATGTGGGTGTCCAGACCCCTGGATGTGGAGAACACAGGAGCCTGGCTCTTGTAATGGAGGGTATTGGAGATGACACTTGTGTCAGATGTGAACAGGTGAATGATCTGCTCAGCATGGTGGCTGAGTAGAAGGATGAAATTAAAGACTAAGGACTATATGGGATTGTGAAAGGGAGATATACTGGTGGTGCCAGGCTATATCATCCCAGAAGGAAGGACAGCAAGTGAGGCCTGCACATGAACTAGATGATTCCATTACCTCTTGCTACCCAGAAAAAATAGGTAAAGGAGATGGGGGTGAGTGGAAGCAGATCCTTCCCAATCATCTCAGTCTTATCAGCTGCCCATGCACAAAAGATATGAGGCACGGATAACTAAGGATCGGGCAGAGGATGATTGGGAGGATAGTCCATCTGCTCAGTTGCCCAGGGCATGACAGAAAGCAAATTAGGACTAGTGCAACAAATTAAAAAAGGAGAGTAAACCATAAATTTGGGTTCTTTGACAATGGTATGATCAATACAGCGCTAGAGTTGTTGACACCAAACAGGAGACATCTCTTTCGATGTGGTTAAGAGGATCTTTGCGGAGGAGATTGCAGTGCTGACTGACAGGGCTTTAAACTAGATGTGAAGGAGGAAGGGGGTAATGTCGCCAGGTTGCCACGTAGCAAACTGAGGAAGGACACAACAGTGTAGGAGCGAAGGGGGACTAACAATGGCTATCAGTCTGTTGTCCAGAAGCATGCTGGGGGACAAAGTAATGCATTCATGGTCTTGCGGAGATGTCCCAGACCCCCTTCAGATAGTAGCTGCCAGCATACTTACAACATGCTGCCTCCTATGCTGCATCAGGCAGAGCATCTGGAGTGCTGGGCTTTCCAGTACAAGAGAGACATGGACATACTGTAGTGAGTCTAGTGAAGGGCCATGAAGGTGATTAAGGACTTGAAACATCTGCCATACTAGGTGAAACTGGAAGATCTGGATCTGTTCAGCCTGGAGAGGTAAAGGCTCAGGGCAATATTAACAATGGACATAAATACCAGATAGTGGAAGTAAAGAGGGAGCCAGACTCTTCCCAGTTATGGCCAGTGTCAGGACAAGACATAAATTGAAATTCAGCATAAGAAAAAAATATTTTTACTGTGAGGGTGGTCAGATATGGAAACAGGTTGCCTAGAATGTCTCTGAACTTTCCCTTCTTGGAAATACACAAAACGCAACTACACATGACCCTGGGCAGCATACTTTAGCTGACCCTGTTCTGAGCAGGGTGGTTGAATTAGACAGTCTCCTGAGGAGCCTTTCAACTTCAGCTGCTCTGTGTAGCTGATAAAACTACTTTAAGGCTATAGTCATGCCTTTGTCACTGTAATATTATGGCTTTGTGAGAAAAGAACTACATATGGTGTCAAATCCTTTCTCAGTGGACTTCTTAGCTTTCGATCACTTATCTCCATGTGAGTGCTTTATCGTAGAATCATAGAATGTTTAGGGCTGGAATGGACCTCCAAAGATCATCTAGTCCAGCCCCAACAGTGTTCTTCCCATCAAATGAGTGTGGTAATAGCAAGAGAAACTTCAGAGTAAGTGAAATCTTCTCACTGGATCCATGAAAGGCAAATTTAAAATTGCCCATCACAACAGCCCCTCCCACACTCAGACTTATTTAGTATGAGTAGTAGTAACTTGCATAATCTCCTCGAAAATTAGGTTAACATGTCTTTTTATCTGCCCTGATCACTCATACAGCCATCTGTCCCCCACAAGTGTATTAAACAACCGTACCCAGAGAAGGCCACAAAGCCTTCCTTGTGTCACTCCACGAGGATCAGGAGCCTACACCAGCATCCATCTACCCTTGCCTTCCTGCTTCAGAGACTTCAAAGGCAGCACAGAACTACAGTTCTTCACAGGGAAAGAACCAACACGCATAGGAGCGGATCAAACGCACCATGCATGTGTGGAAGATACCCACTTTTGATAATACCTTCCATGAGCAGAGAGACCGTCACCCACTGCCACCCAGCTCGTCACCTTGTCCACAGGTGCCACCTGACAGGAGAGGTGTGCTCGGGGGAGAGTGTTTCTGGTCGCTTCCGTGTCCCAGTAACACAGCACTTAATGAAAGGCCATCAGCAAAGGAGAAAAACCCCACAGACTTACGAGTTTTAATCCCTTTCGGAAGTACAATTGGTTTGTTCTGTCCCCCCACAAGCCACAGATGGCAGAGACTTGAGGTTACATATCCTTGACCACGGCTCTCCCCCTCAGCTCCCTGCAGCCAGACTCAATAATGCCCTTCCCCGACGGCTCGCTCGCCTGCCACAATACCTTCCACAGGGCTCCAGCAATACCCCTTTCACTTCCCAGCATTACTCAAGCAGGTTTTGCAGGTACCCTTCCTACTAGAGCCATGCCAACTGGCCTCCTGGAGTCACAAAAGTTGGAAAAAGGCGATTTTCACCGTCTGAGTTGCACCACCTCGATGGGCAACGCCAGGTTCCTCTCGCTCTGCACACACTGCGGCTTTGTCCCCCACCCCCAGGAGCAGCCCTCGTCTCTCAATCAATGCTTTCAACAAGTCGGATGCTTGCAAGCAGTCCCGAACCTCGCTCTTGCTCTTCTCTCCAAGCCCTTCTCTGTGAAGGTTTTTTTTCTCTCCTATCCCCATCCGCCCAGGATTCCTCTCCTACAGGAATCTATCTTCCTCACACTTCATCCTGCCTTATCCCTTTCTCCTCATTCTCTGTTATCTCTATCCAATTCACTGGCAGACAAAATATTTTTAATTTTTCTGAACTGTTGAATTTTAAATGAGATTAAAATCGAATCCTATTAGAATAAAACAAAAAAAAAAAAAATATAGTTATCATTGTATATTTCTTTCCATTCATGAAATTTATTTACAGAATCAGACAGAATCACAGAATGTTAGGGGTTGGAAGGGACCTAGAAGATCATCTAGTCCAAACCCCTTGCCAGAGCAGGATCACCTAGACCAAGTCACACAGGAACACATCCAGGTGGGTCTTGAGTGTCTCCATAGATCTCTACAATGACTGTTGACGTTACTTTTGACTCAAGAAGCTAAAAAAAAAAAAAAAAAAGTGAGACTTGTTTCCCAGCATTCATCTTTCTGGACCTGGTTACTACCCTGTTTCTACTGATTTCCCTGTGGCAGTGAGCATCAGTGGCGCTGTGTCCAAAAGACCACCTAGAGTTTAGCTTCTATATTGCTTCTACTAGACTGTTGGGCTAGATGATCTTCTAGGTCCCTTCCAATCCCTAACATTCCATGATTCTATGATTCTACTAAACCTAGCTGTAAAGGTTTAGGAGTTTAATGATACAGAATATGGCCCTTGATCTTGTCTGCCATTCAGAATTAAATAGCCTGTGCCAAATCACACAGGAATCACAGAATCACAGAATGTCAGGGGCTGGAAGGGATCTCTAAAGATCATCTAGTCCAACCCCCCTGACAGAGCAGGATCACCTAGGCCAGATCACACAGGAACATGTCCAGATGGGTTTTGAATATCTCCAGAGAAGGAGACTCCATAACCTCCCTGGGAAGCCTGTTCTAGTGTTATGTCACACTCACAGTAAAAAATTTTTCCTCGTGTTTACATAAAATTTCCTATGCCTCAGCTTCCACCCATTGCCCCTTGTCTTCTCATTGGGCTTCACTGAGAAGAGCCTGGTTCCATCCTCCTGGCACTCACCCTTAATATATTTATAAACATTGATGATGTCACCCCTCAGTCTCCTTTTCTCCAAGCTAAAGAGCCCCAGCTCCCTCAGCCTTTCCGCATAAGAGATGTTCCACTCCCTTAATCATCTTTGTGGATCTGCACTGAACTCTCTCAAGCAATTCTATGTCCCTCTTGAACTTGGAGGCCCAGAAATGGACACAATACTCCAGATGCAGCCTTACCAGGGCAGAGTAGAGGTGCAGGAGAACCTCTCTCAATCTACTACCCACACTCCTTTTAATAAACTCCAGAATGACATTGACCCTCTTGGCCACAAGAGCACATTGCTGGCTCATGGTCAGCCTCCCATCAGCTATGACCCCTAGGTCCTTTCCCCCTTTTTGTTACCTTCCAACAGGTCAGTTCCCAACCTACCTGGGATTGTTCTTTCCTGAGTGCCATACTCTGCACTTGCCTTTGTTGAATTTCATTAAATTTCTTCCTGCCCAACCCTTCAGCCTGTCCAAGTCTCACTTGGACATGCAACACACTATCAGAATGCAGCCTACCACAGTAGTTCTTGAGTAATGAATCTCAGGTGAGAAAAAAAAAATAAATTTGTACATATTTTTTGTTCTGTAAATGTACAAGAGTCATAATTTTGGAAAATTAAATATTGCACATAGATTCTATTACCATTTTTAAACTCAAAACAAATTAAAAGACCACCAAGTTCATCTGCAATGATCATATTTATTGTGGGTTTTCAAGAAAGGCTTTGAACAAGTTCTCTGAACTTTAAAAGCAATCATGACAAATCATTTAAAGCACAGAATGCCAAGTGTTTTGACATCCAGGCTACATGGTGTTTACAAATAGAGACTGGGACACAGAGTGGAATTGCTCCCTTGGGTTATATGATCTTTGTTTCCATGACCTACTGTGCTCCTCTTGTTCAAGAGTACTGTACATTTCCTTTCCATATGAAACACTACTATTTACAGTTCATAGAATTATTTAAAAGGTCACTATCAAAGCATTTCTAAAATTCACAGGCTTAGTCAGATTCTCTTGAAATTTTCTGTGGTCTCTGGTATATGGTTAATTATCTTAAAATTGGGCCATTTGAACAAATTGATCCAAAGAACATGTTCTCCACCTGCTCCCCAAGCAAGCCAGTGTAAATTCAACGAGTTCTGACTTTTTACCCTTACATGGAGATTGGAAAATGGCCCAAATCAACAGTGCTCCATATTTTTTACGGAATAAAATGTACAATAACCTTTAACCAGAATCTAACATTTTCTTAACAAAATCCACACTTGCATTTGGAAGAACTGTATAGTTGTCAGACCTGATGCTTGTCTAGTTTCAAACTCAGTGTTTCCTCCAGAGGAATACTTGCATATTTTACAGTGTCTTCACCTCCCATGGGTACTTTTAACCCATACACTTAAGAGGGCCTAGAGCACAGCACTCTGCCCTCAAGCCAACTAAATATTGTTTTAGCATATTCAGCAAAAGTCAGTACTGAAATCAAGCAAATCCCTCCCCTGCTCCCAAGGTTGTACACAGATTTGTATCCTTTAACCCCAAACATGAGAGGAAGGGCAGGGAGTGCTGATAAGACCTTGAAGGACTATCATCACCAGTTTCCTCCTATCTAATGCCTGGGACACAGGAAAGATTTCTTCAGTTTCATAAAATGCTGTTCATCAGTCAAGCCACAGTCATGAATCATATTTTGTCCTGGTTTGGGTGAAAATCGAGCAAATTCTGTTCAGTGATTTTACTTTTCAGCTCAGGTTTTCTTACTGGCTGTACTTTCTGAAGTTAGCAGCGTGTTTTGCAGACAGTGTCCGCTTCTAGCAGTGATAACACCTCATGTTTAGAGTTATTACCAAGGATACCAAGGCCACAGATAGAACTTGTATATCTCACTGAGATGTGCAGAAAAGTGAAAGGCTGCATCTGCAGGGAGGAGTGGACAGGACAAGTGACCCCAAACTGACCAACTAGGTATTCATAGATTCATAGCTTCATAGATATTAGGGGTTGGAAGGGACCTAGAAGATCATCTAGTCCAACCCCCCTGCCTGAGCAGGATCACCTAGA
>JAOEGS010019566.1:0-18322 GCA_025447755.1 Corythornis vintsioides | reverse complement strand
AAAGAAAAATTTCACTATTCTAAAACCCTGTGTTTTACCCCCCTCTCCCCCCCCCCCCACCCCCCCCCCCCGTTTATTTTTTTTTTCTTGGTAGTTCATCTTCCCAGTTGAACATTCCTCTGTTTCACAGGTGTTGAGCATTTCCCTGTTTTACATTCAAGGAGGAACATTAAAAACTGCAAGGCATTCAGATGTTATTCTAGCAGACAGGGCCCATATATATACCTGTAAAACATAAATAGTATTTTCAATATTAACACTGACTCTTTAGTTTGATTCACTGTTTTGTGCTTCTGTTAAAATTTCCCACCCTTCCCCAAGAAAGAAAAATGTAACATTTAAAAAAATATTAGATAACAAGTGTTAATGTCTGTACTGAGACATCAGTATTTTCCTATTTGTGATGGAAATACTGCTATACTCATCTATATTTTATCTGTATAGTATAGCATCTATGTGTTTACATATATATATACACATACACACATATGTTGCAAAGATTTCTGTCTTCAAGAATATAAGCAATATTACATAAGAGTTTACTTAGTTTAAACTCACTGGTAGTATAATCGTAAAGAAAAACAAGATGTGGACATAAATAAATTAAAGATGTCTTTCTGGAGCAATGTTTTCTTAAAAACTGAATTACTGTCCAACATTCACTCAGAGGAATCAAAGACATCTGTTAAGAACCACTGTTTTTGTGTTGCTTCCAGCCTTATGCATGCTACTGTTCTTGGTGGAAATAAGAACTTGTATTCACTGTAAATCAGAGTATATAATATTATGCAGAGTTAGAAATTAACCAGTTTACTGGGTATTAGTCTTCATAAAATTACACTATTACTACTCTTGTCAGGAAGTGGAAGTAAATAATAATGTTCTGTAGCACCAATTCAGGAACAACTTAGCAAGAAATGGGGCCTCATTAAGGCATTGACCAATTTTCTAAGTGCATCTTTTCCTAATTATGGTGAAATAGGATAGTGGTTAATCCAATATTGTTGATTGGTTAAGTAAATTTTATAGAAATGTGAGATCAACAACGTACTTAAAAGAACTATTTAGAGCATGAATCTGATAAAGGTGACTTTATAAAAGTTAAAAGCAAGTAGACAGAAGGGTGATCACAAATTATATTGCTGGGGAGAAAATAAAACTTTATCAGAGCACAAAAATATTCTCAAGTCATTACTGGAAATCAAATTTCCAGAGGTCCTTTGGAATTTAACCAGTAACACCAAAAGTTGGTCTTTCCTCCTCATTTTGGTAAGATTTTTTAATACCTGGTTTAACAATAAGTTAACAATAAGTAAGCAAGGGATAGGAGCCCTTAAATATTAATTCTCTTTTCTTATTCACGCCATAGGAAGACAGTGTCAGCCACAATAAGTACTATGGATTTAAGTTGCTGTAAAACCAATTAAGTTCAAAATCATGCCCTGCGTATTTCTATGGTTCACATTAGGAAACTATTAGAGTAGGGGATCAGTGCAGTATGTTTCCTCCATCTAGTTTACAGTAGAATGTCAAAAATGGCAGGGCAAAAGCTGGATATTTCATGTTTATTTTCATGAAAATTTTACTTACAGCCCTATCACTGAACATGTTATTAGTCCAAATGTGTTACTGATTCACTGGGGAGTCTGTACTCTGTCCCTGCAAGAACTGTCTTAGATTATCAGGAAAGGAATTGTTATTTCATTTTTGGTTTGGACAATTCAGCTGAGCAAACATCAAATTCAAGTCTATATGTATCTTTATCACTGTTTTCCTTTAAATAAGTTACCAGGCTGAGTGAAATAATTCATGCAGGATGCAACCAAAACCTAAGTATTGTCTGGTCTCTCTGATATCATCCATGTTGTCCAATTCTGCAGCAGCAGCAAAGTAATCAAATGATGTGGTAACTTGTTCCCAAAACTATTTGAATATCAAGGTCCACACAGAGTTAGTCATCAAGGATCTGACAAAGATATATGATTTTGTTGTAGGTAGTAATGATTTGAAGCCCTAATAAACTTGGAACCATAAGAACCTAGACAGTCCTTGTCTCTGGATGTGTCTCACAGTGTTCCTTGGTGGTCTCACCCATGTATAGTGACACTTCTTAGTGACTACAGTAATTTGTTTTGATTGGGGTTTGATTAGAGTTGATTTGATGATAGAATAAAGTGTGTGACCCTACACAGAGAGTGGAAGGTGGTAACAATTACATCCCTGCATCAATTTACTACAATGATCAGGATTAAGGACCTGAACAGGTGGATCCTTTTACTGGTTCCAGATACAGTGAACTGAACACTATTATTGAATGTTATTAAAGCAGCCAGACAGCAGCATCATGCCTAGACTGAATGCATGTGGATTTGCATTCTGTGTTACACAGAGTTATCATGAGGCTAGAGCAATTTATATAAATTGGTTTTGTTTAGATTGTTAAAGAGCCTTCTCTGTGTCCACAGATGACTCTCCATTTTGCTAAGATACTGACTTTCCTTACAAGGAACATCTTATACTTGTAAAATTTTAAATGAAGCTTCTTTTCTTCTGTCACTGCCTTCTCCAATCTCATTTTACAACTATGCTTATTCCTAGCACTTGCTTGGAAGCCACATGGTTGTCATAGCCTTATTGCAAAACCTGTCTTAGACAACTTTGTGTTGCTCTAATTTACAGAAATCCCCTTGCCGTTCAACAATTTTGTTGCAAATATTATCTTAAATGAAGCAGGATTTAGTATGAATAAATAAATTATGTGTCATAAATTTGGGATATTTATGATCATATATTCATTTTTTTCTCCTTTTTATTTCTTCTGTTGTCACCCCACTCATCCCTACTTGTCTAATCCAGTGTCTATTGTCAATTTATTATACTTCTGTATTTTGAGTGAAGGAATATTGATCACCTGCTTTTCCAGGCACACAGACCTACACCAGTCTCAACTGGAGAATCACCATCATTATTATTACTGTTACTGCCATATGCACCAGATACTCAAAGCAGAAGCAATCTCCTGGGTGACTGAGTTCAAGCTGAAACAGAAGCTTTAATGAAATATGAAATATGAAATATGAAATGTTGCCTTTGGCTATATCATCAAACTTAATCACACACCTATTGGAAAATGTAAGCTTGATCCCTCTCAGGCTGGAGAATGTAGTCTACTTTCTGGAGCATTCCGATCACTTGTTACATCCTATAAAAAGCTGTCATCATTCAGAAAGCAAAGCATGAACTACTTTCCTTCAGTTCAGAAGAAAATGAAAACACCCAAATCAGAGATAGGGTCTCAATCTGAGACTACCAGTCAGTCTCACATGGGAGAAAAAGAATAGTCAAGTTCTCCCTCTTTCCACCTCCAGGCTCAACAATTCTTTCTTCCGGCTGGTCTAGATATACTTTATGAAGAGGACTCCTGCTCTAAATTCACAGGAGGGATAAGACATTAAGGCTGGGTGAGAGACATGCCGTAAGAGCCCCTCTTGTTTCTAAAAGTTTGTCTCATGCACTGAAGATACTGAGTGAGAAAAAGTAAACCGGAGCTGGCTCAGAGGTCAGCTCGATGATTGCCCTTAAAGAGTGATTTATTCCTGAATCTGCCTCAATGCCAATTTGATTATGTATAACTAACTTAAGATTTTCCTGAAATGTAACTGAACTATATGTTTCTTGTTTTCTGGATACCTGACAAGCACCCTAGGGTCTATTTTTCTGAAGCACTGAGCATTTCCATCTTTGTTAAGTAATGGGAATTATTTTGAAATGGCTTAGTCTTTAGTAGACATCTCCATGTACCTGAGTTGCCATGACATCCACTGGGGATAAAAGCAGTCCATCTAACAGTATTTTAGTAAAACTAAATTGGTATGTTAGAAAATCTTATATTCCGCATGATGATTGCCAAGGAAACACCACAAGGAAATTATTAATTTTATTTTGAGAGAAGTGTATAATAAAAAAAGGACAAGGCCATAGCCTGGGCAATTAATTTATAAAAAAAAAATACTGGCCAGTGGAACACAGTCAATCCATACTGGGCACTGAATGAGCATTCTTCTGCAAAGACAATATACAATCATGTCTGGAAATGTTAGGCCACACACACGTGTATTTTCAAGTGCATTTCTCTATATCTTCCTCGTGATTCCCCATGACTGAAGTGATCATTCAATTGAAGTATTTCTCTGTATGCACACTCATGCATAACTTTATAGAGAAATGTGTTCCTATGTATGAATATTCACACACACATATAGCTACCTATAGGTAAATATAGGAAGACTTTACAAAACCTTTGCATTGATGACTTTAACATTAAAAACTACCTCCTCTTTTTACTGTTCTATAACATTGCTATTAGTATATGAAAAGCTTCCTCTGCTGGAGCTTGTGTACATGCAGTGGTGTTTCCGGTTTTTGCATCAGCCCTGCATCCTTTCAAAGAAGTTCTGAGAGCATTTATTTTTCTTTTCTTTTTTTTTTTTTTTTAACATTTAATAGTCAAAATGGTCAGAAATTAACCCCTCAGTTTTGCTGTTTAAAGGCAATCTTAATTTTATCTTTTATTAAAGCACAATTGAAAACAAAAGTGAATTATATGTATTTGCATAGTTATTTTTAAACGCCATAAAAACAAAATTTTTTTTTAACTTCTTAGCTTCAGGGCCCTGCTGTTTTTAAGTTTCACCATTCCTTCCATTAATGCTGCATTACTTGTTTGAGGAATGACTCACATAAGATACAGGTATCTTCAAGTATTTACTGTTTTTTCAACCAACCAAGTATTAGTTGGGAAGTCTTTAACAAGATCCTCTGTTCATGTGATCCTACTGCCTAAGGGCTTATAGGATTTCACAACAGGTTTTGTTCAAGTAGATGAGTGAACATATAAAAGCTTTTATTCACAGCAGGCATAAATCTGGTGGACAGAGCTGAACAATCCCTCAGGAGAAAATGACAGTGGCAGGAAAATCCATCCCCTTTGTGCAAAGTCAAATGAGAACTCAAGAGGAGTATTTTCCCAGTGTCAATAATTTTTAAAGTGGCAACTTGCTTATCATAGACCATAAGAGGAGGAAAACAGGATATCATTTAACTCAGAGTGCATATAACTGACACTACTGTATTGCTTAACTGTCTTCATGGTAATTTGTTACTGTTAACTAAGCTTTGCTGTCAAAGACAAAATTTGGTTCTCTTTTTTTCTGAAGCTCTGTGAAAACTTCCATTTAGAAATCAAAACAACATCCTGCATCTATCTAACCACAGCTATAAGAAAAGTACCTCTCCTGTCCTTTTTCATGCCCTTACTGGCATCCTCTCTGGTTTTCAAACAGATTCAAACCTCTTGATCTCACTTTCTTCATTCTTCAAGGACAGTGATGCCTGTAGTCTGGTTTCCAGTTCTGCCTCATTCTCCACCTCTCTCCATCTCAGCATTCTGCTTAGTCCTTTTCTCAGTTACTTCTGCATCTTCTTCTGTCCTTTGTACCCATTTTCTGCAACACATGGAACAGATTCCTAGACACTCTCCATTAAGTAATTAATTATCTGTTTCTCCATATTAGTTCCTTAAAAATCTCTGTTTTGCCTTCATGACTCTTCATGTACTCCCGGGTTCATGAAGAGCCCCTTATGATGGTCTGTCTTCTATCTGTTCGAAAGAGATTATCATAAGCTCAAAGCAGGGACTTTTCTATTATTATGTTAATCTCATGCGGAAGTCCCGCTTTGAGCAGGGAGTGGCTTTAGGGGTCAGGATGAGATCAGAGATGAACTAGAAAGACACAACAAGATAGCAAAGACAAGAGCAGAGCTAACTACAAGGAGGACATGGTTGCCCTGATGTGGATCAGATACTGTCAATATTTGGTAGAGCACTGAGGGGACAGAGAGATGAAGAGGGATCAGAGGCATCTGGGACAGATAAATGCTAAGTATCTAGTGAATACAATTAGTTTCATGACAATGCAAACATTATAAGGGAGGATACTTGACTGAAAACTAATATGACATGTGAAAAAACAAGATTCTCTGACCCTCTCTGAACCAACAAACTGCCTTCAGTTTCCTTCCTTTTCCCCCTTCTAGAAAATCTCCATGCCAAACTCTATCAAAACTTATAATGCCCTGATCGATCCTCTCCTCCCCAAGTCCTCTTCCAAAGGAAATGTTGTGGGTGGAGGGACATGGGGTCAAATTAATTTGGAAAACAACTGCAAAGTCAGCATTTCAGAATATCCTTTGGGGGAAATATATTTCTGCAGCAGGGACTGTGAAGGCACAGAGGAGTGCCAGTTCCATGAACCCCAGCCCTGGTGCTGCCAGAGGACAGAGACACATGGGACTGGGGCTTTGCACAGAGCAACAAGGCCATGCATTGGGAGTAAGGATTTTGTTGGGTCTCAGCTCTCAGCCAATGCTCCTGGGGCTAATTTCCTTAAAGCAGATGCTGCAGGGCCTGCTCACTACTGCTGTGCTTCTGCCACTTCTCCAGTAATTGTGTGAAAAGAAATTTTTAGATTTCTTGTGGAGTCCCAGACCTCAAGTCAAACTTCTGAACTTCTGAAGAGCAACTGAAGAACCCAGCTGAAAAACTAGGAAATAAATAGAAACTAAAATAGCAAACAAGCTTCCAACAACTTCTAAACCCAGCATTTTTCAATAGAAAGCTGTTGGTCAGGAAAACTTCTGAGCAGCTTCATTAAAGTTGCTTACTTACATTTCAAAGCTGTAAAAAAGACTTTTTTGTTATTATTATTTTTCTAGTAACAATGTACAGACGTTCAGCTAACTAGAAAAGACCTTAAAATGCTTTCAGTATTTCTGGGGAAAATCATTGGATAGGTGTGCAAATTCAGAAACAAAGAAACATCCTGATATGTGGAGAATTTAATCAACTCATGCAGCTGTTAAAATATCAAATGATGGATATGTGCCTTTGAAAACTTATATAGTATCTTTGATGTTTTCTTTGTATCTGAGGAAATTTTCTAAAGATCAGCATCTTCAACAAAACCTTATACAATTTACAAAAACACTGGTCCAAATAGATCAGTTGAAGTCTGCTGACATAGAAACATAGAATCACAGAATGTTTAGGGCTGGAAGGGATTTCCAAAGGTCATCTAGTCCAGCCCCCCTGCAGTGAGCAGGGACACCCTCACCTAGACCAGGCTGCTCAGAGCCTTGTCCAACCTCACCTTGAATATCTCCAGAGATGGTGCCCCAACCACCTCCCTGGGGAGCCTATTCCACTGATCGAGCATCCTCAAGGTAAAGTATTTCTTCCTGATATCCAGTCTAAATCTACTCTTCTCCAATTTAAACCCATTACCCCTTGTCCTTTCACTACAGGCCCTTGTAAAAAGCCCCTCTCCAGCTTTTCTGTAGGCCCCCATCAGGTACTGGAAGGTGGCTAGAAGATCACCCCGAAGTCTTCTCTTCTTCAGGCTGAACAACCCCAGCTCCTTCAGCCTGTCCTCATAAGGGAGGTGTTTCAGCCCTCTCATCATCTTTGTTGCCCTCCTCTGGCATAGCAACAAGAATAATCAATCACATGATTGATTCTACAGCAGAACTGATTCCAGAATAATCCCAAGTATTAGTATTATTAACACTCTTATTAACACTTATTAACACTCTTAGTTAAAAGTTTATTTGAAGGTTTTCTTTAAAACAAAACAACAACAACAACCCCACAAACAAACAAAAAAATCTTAATCTAAGATTACAGGTTTCACAATACACTACAAGGCTCTCTATTCCCATTTAGGAAGCATAACTTTTCTGCTTTTTTCTCCCTTTCCCAAGCGAATTGTAAGAAAAGATCTGCATTTCTCTGCTTCACTTTTCCATATTTACACATATCCAGATGTATCCTGTGAGATGACAGCTTTATGCTATTGCAACAGGAAAGGGAAATGACAAAAGCACTACCAAGTGAGGACTTGGTGGCCTGGCTTATCAGGAAAGGTGAGCAGGTTGGCATGGACAAGAGAGAACTTGTAATTGCCAAAGCAGGTGTGTAGGGGCCCACCCCAAGCATATGTACAAAAATACAAAAGTGGTAGGAGGATGGGATGATGGGGAAAGCTCTCACACCCTTTCTAGCAGCTCTCCAAAATGCAGGGATTCATGAAGGGGAAACCAAGCTGTTAGACTTCTACAGGGTGACTGGTTCAGTGGATGAGGGGAGAGCATGAATGTTGTTTATTTTGACTTCAGCAATTCTTTGGACAATCTTTCCCATCACTGCCTCCTTCAAGTCAAAATGAAGAATTATGGACCAGATAAATGGATGACAGTGAAGTGGATTGAAAGTTGGTTCAACTGCCAGGTTCACAGGGCTGTAAACAGCTTGTTCCTGGATCTGATGAATGTGTTCCTGGATCACATATAGTGTTATTACACATGCATACCTGTACACACATGGTATACAGTAAGTACATATATTGTAAATACACATGGAAACATGCAGTCTTATCCTTCCAGTTTTCCAGTATAATAACAAATAAATATCTAGGAGAAAATGCAGCTGGCGGGTAAACCCAGAAGGTGTTCTAATATTGTTAACTGGAGAGATAAAACAACATACATCAGGCAGAAGCAATTTAAATGAACAGGATTTCTTCATTTCCATCCACATATCATGGACCATTTTTATAAGAAGAAATATGGTTTACTGGCATTAAATTTTAATACATCTTGAAATATGAGGGGACTAAATGTCTTCAAATGTTGTACCAATACTATAAAAAGGCAAGCAGGTTGTCTAACAGAGTTCAATGACAGTTTGCCTAATTAAAAAAAATCTACAAGGAATCTGATTAATACAGAAGAACTAGAACAGCAAAATAACAGTCTGCATGGCTTTAAAGGAACAAGATCTTCTCTCATGATCACACTTTGAACCTGATTTAAACAGGCAGAAGCAAAAATATAGGAATTTATAAGGCACTCCTTTTGCTATTATTTCATATTGTTAAATATAAACTAGTACTCTAACATGTCAGTTAGAGACTGGCTAAAAAGTGGGTGTCAAATCTGCTAGCTGATAACTGGAGAATCATCCCCAAATGTGCATATTTCTGTAAACCTTCCTCAGTGCTTCATATTAATTCACAGATATTCTTCATGCCCAGTGAAAGGACAAACACAAGCTCCACTTTATTCTTTGCCAATATCTATATGAGACACTCCTTTCCACGGCTTAAAGCAAATATCATGCCCTTGCTTTTCACTGTGCTTCTAGGAGAGCCTGTGATTTGGATTTTTCTTGTTGTCTAAGATCACATTAATTATTTTTGTGTCTTTTCCAAGATGCCAATCTTTATCCTAAACTACAATCCTTACAGATGTGCCTATAAATACAGCTTCACAAAATGAATTATTCTTTTTTATAGACTTGATTTTTTTTCCACTTAATTCAATAGTTTGTGGGTCGATACCCAGTGCCTTTCTTGGGCACATACTGTCCTTTCTTGCCCTACTTCTCTAACACACAGGTTAAAGCAACTGTATTTGTTGGCTGCCTTTCTGCAGCAGACCATGACAAACAGCATCTCTACTCTCAAAAAACATAAACTCAATAAAGTCCCCTAAGAGAAAACCTATCACAGTGTCACTGACTGACACGCAGTCCCAGGCAACTCAAATACTTGGCAGGTCAAAAGAAATTTGAGGACAAAATGTCTTCATCCACTTTTTCTATGTGATGAAAACACAAATCTGTGAAAGATCTGTCTGTAGTACAGAAATTATTTGGGTATAAGACATTCCTCTTTGCTTCTAAATCACAGGAAAGCAAATACGAGAAGATACAATCAGAGTTTATAGGAGTTCCTGAAAAGAACTTTGTGTTCAAATTTGAAACTTGAGGAAACTATTAGAATCATTACATCACTGACACAACATATCCTCTGCACTGGCTACACAATTTCATAGTTGCTTAAGCAACAGCTTACAGACAATTTTTCTGCCACCAAAGGAGCGGCATATTCAGGACATCTTAAACCATAACAGAAGCATACTGTGTGCTACAGACAGGGGACTAAGTGTGGTTTCCATGGTACTCATTGGCCTTTGAGGAAATAAATGCCCCAAACTAGTCACTCTGTTGCATATCACCATCTGTTTACTGAAAGTTGACCATGCATTGAAAGTCTGTCCCAATCCTAAACTGCCACCAGTAGCTCATGGTAGGTAAACCCCAGCAGGAGCAGAGAAGGCACCAGCTAGTACACCAGCCAGCCCCTGAATCCTGTGTGCTATAGTAGATTAAGGTTTGGGGTGGCAGAGGAAGAGGTGTTCATCACCATTGCACTGAAGCCAGCCATGCACACAGCTACAATTTCCAGCATGGCTGGTGTGATGTGTTCTAGTGTATTCCTGAAGAAATACAAATACATCTCTGAAGCTATTTAAAGAGGTTGGTTGGTTGGGTTTTTTTTCTTAAAAAATAAAATAAAAAAATAAAAATAAATAAATAAATAAATAAATCTCTGTAGAAGGGGTTTGGGCAGTGAGTGATGTTTTCTTTATGTCATGCCACTGACGTTGCTGTCTTCTCTCTGCCCATCTCATGCAGATGCCAAAAGAATCCTCCCACCTGCTCACCCAGTCCATTCTGCACCAAGTCCAGCCAGTAAGGCCTGGGTCTGCCATGCAATGTGGCTTACACACAGTACTAGTGACTGCCATGGTACTTGTCTGTAAACTTCAGGTCCTGCTTTAATATCCTACAGCCCTGAGTACCCTGCCTAGATAAAACTCCAGCAAGTGAGGTGCCTCCAACAGAACAGTGGGAAACCTGTATATGTATGGATTAAACCTGGCTCTCCCCTGGCTTGCCTCCTGATCCTAAAAGTATGTGCCCATTCTCCAGTTTCCACAAAGGAGTGGTTTCCCCAATAAGACTGAGAGAGGGGTCAGGGGGCAAATTACCCCTACTCATTTTGGGGGCATTTTTACAGAAGCTAATTTACTTGCCTCTTTAATTGATGCTTTTATTTTGTGGATGCCATACTCAGATGCCTTATTTTTGACAGGCACCATGAAGAAAACCTATGTCAGACTCAGGTATCCCTCCTTCATATCATTGACTTAAGAAAATTCCTTATAGAAAGAGTCTGTATTCCACAGATTTTTTTCCCCATCACCTACTCAGGAATGGTATGTATTTGACTCAAAGTACTAAGTCATATTTCTGAACTTTAATTGCTCCTGGGTGGCTTCTAAAAAAGTTGAATCTAGAATTTGAGCACTTCCATTTCTGATGTAATTTGAGAAAGCAAGTTTGTAAATAATTGGACTGTATCTGCTGTTGTTGACAGTAACTACATCTATCATCATAGTCATGCACCCAATTACTGTCTTCATTAATTCTGTAAGTAGTGATATAGAAAATGACAGGTTTTGCAATGAACAGCATCAACTAGTCAATAAAAGTATATCTGATTGTCTCTGAATTAATTGTGGAATTTTCCTGTCCTTTTAAATGTTCTTTCATTGAAGCACAGAAAATAAATTAAGCCAGAGCTTTCTCCAAGTAACACTTTAAAAGTTATCCACAAACTCACCAAATCAATGTTTATTATACACATTCTTCAAAGTCAACACAAACATACAAAATTATGTATAGTTACTTCTGTGCAGAAGCTTAATCACAGTTAATTCAATAGAGGTCACTTTATGATAAAGGTGAAGTACACTCTATAAACACAACTCAAAGGTACACCTTGCACCAATATATCCAATACTGAATTTAATTAAAGGCTTCAGCTAAAGATCTTTTGCCTTGATTGGCTAATCGTGGGTCCTAATCTGAGATTTCATCTACCAGAAAAATGCCAGGCACTAATTCTGGTAAGTATATAACTGCCTCAATATGTATCTAATTTGAGTAGGGGTGCCCAAGCTGCAGGACCAAGGAGCCCCAATAGGGTGTCGGCACTCCCACCCTTCAAGTCCAGCAGGACACTTGGGAAGATCTATCCCCAGATAGGGAACACCACAGTGCACAAGTCTGGTCCCAAAATTCCTAATAAAGTGTACCCAGTGCAAGGAATAAGCATCTCCCCAGATGTCCACTTTCATCAGTCAGAGGCCAGAGTACACCAGAAGGTTGGCTCTGTTACTGGCTGTGGGTTTTATACATAGAGGCTATGCCATTGCAGAAGGGTTTACGCACACCACCGTTACTAACATAGGGAGAGTGCAAAGACAATCCATGATGTGCTCTCTCTCAGAATACATATCCCTGCTGAACACATTTGTAACCCTGTATTATCTGCCAATGTTTATTGCCAGAGTTAAGCTGGTGTGAAATGCCCCTGGTGAACTGCTGGGTGCAAAACAGATGCTGCCTACCTTGAGTTACCAAAGTCAGAATCAGGCTACTGTGAGCATTTGCTTTACTTCACCTTGATAGTATCTGTATCTCACCATGAATTAAAGTGCTTGTTTGATACACACCATAACAGATCAGTGATTTGTACAGTAGATCACACCTGAAATTTCTTTTTAATCCTCTAAATAAAAGGTATTTGTGGTGAGTTGACCCTGGCTGAATATCAGGTGCCCACCAAAGCTGCTTCATCACTCCTCCTCCTCGGTTAGACAAAGGAGAGAAAAAATAAGGTCCACCTTGAAGCCAGCTGGCATTGGCTATACAGGACACAGGGGAAGCTTCTTGCAGCTTGTTATAGAAAACAACCCTGTAGCTCCCCAATATCAAAAACTCACCATGCAAACCAAATACAGTGATTTAGAATTATAAGCGCTAATCAATCATTCATTGTCATTAGAATGAGGGAATTAGTTCTGCTTCTGCATTTTAATTATTAATTAGAAAGGACAGGCAGGAAATGGAGACAGTTTAAGCCTCTAAAAATATATTAGCAAGAGAATGAAAAGCAAAATCTGAAAATTTACTTGTGTTCCTTAAAATATTTCTCTTAAAAACAGTGTGATTTTTCTTCAGATTGAAATTTTCTAATAGGAAAAACGTTATTAGAATTGTAATATCTAACTGACTTTGTATCAATAGATTCCTTTTTATTACTTGGACCTTCTCAGCTTTTGTAATCTGGTCTGCTGAATTTTGTTCGTTTTATTTCTCTGCATTTTAGTGGACTGTCAATCTCTGTGATTGGATTAGAATTAAAATAGAGCACTGGAAAGGCCTGCAAAATAGTTAACCTTAAAATAATATAGGACCTTATTTTATATTATGAGGCAAAAAATATCTGCAAATATAAAACTGAATTTGTTGTCATAGGCAGGAAACATACAAAATTAAGCTTTATATCTTAAATACTTAGTTTTCTACTTGTGTTTGTGATGAACTCTCAGTTTTATAAGTAATCTATTTCCTTTTACAACCAGAAAATCACAGAGGAAAAAAACCCCTTATATTCTATATCTGCTTATTGTAGAAAATTAATTGGGTTTTGGTATATTTTTTTTATCTTCAGCGACATACTACAAAGTAGCACAGACCTAGAAACATCTGCTGCATTTTCCTCTGTAGCTCAATTTTCTCATCCCTGGTTGAGTTTAACAGGTTTATCAGAAGTTTGTTGTCAAATGAATGTTGAAAGAAAATATGAAATTACAATCTGCAAAAACATTTAAGGGGAAATTTTAAAAAAAGAAAAAGAAAAAAAAAAGAAACATGGGAATAAATTATTTTCTAAAGAAAATGTCTTATGGTGTTCATTTACAAATTTGTATTTGCCATATTCATAATAGCCATGAAACAACTCCTACAAGTGATGTCTTCTGGCACTGGCAATTAAATGGTTTCCTGATTTGCTGTTCAAATGTAAAAAAAAAACCTATTGGCTGTTGCCTAAATTCCTAGCCAATGAATCATAGAATGTTAGGGGTTGAAAACTGACAGAAGGCTTTGCATAAGTCTAGTGCAGGCAGCCTGAACTGCCCAAGGAGGTGGTGGAGTCACCATCCCTGGAGGTGTTCAAAAATGTGCAGACATGGCCCTTTGGGACATAGTTTAGTGGTCACGTTAGTGTTGGGTTGACTATTGGACTTGATCTTAGAGGTCTTTTCCAACCTTAACAACTCTGTGATTCTGTAATATTAATGAAAATTCAGAGATTGCTGCCTCAGAAGAATATGTCCATGTGTCAGTGTATGGGAAATGACGCAGTTACATTCATCAGAAAGAGAGGTGACTCTCAGAAGTACCAGCTAACTTAATTACTGCTGTGGTCAGTAATGTTGGGCCATCAGGCCAGCCTGCAGGAAGACATTAGCATGCACACAAAGGTACACCCTCATTCACATCACACCAGCTGCTCCTCCTACCTGTATGCCAGCTCAAACTGGAGCATTGAGACACAAACCTACATTTATATACATGGTCCAGGAGAAGAGGTGCAAGAAGGTACAAGGCAACAACTTCTCCCTCTGTACTTAGGTGTGGGTGATGAACTAAGAAGCCCTGGGCTGTCACGTTCTCATACCAGCATTTGATCAAACTGTGCCGTAACACCTCCCTAGGAAATACCACATTACTTCTGCTTGAAAACCTGGGTGCATAAAAGGCATAAGAGTCCAACATGCACCAAAGCACAAGAGCAATGTTAAGCCACTGCCAAAGCTTACCAGTCCCACCTTAGGAACTCGAAAGTACTTCATGTACCTATATTACAAAGGAAACTTCTGACAACTTACAGGAGATTACCCACCCTGCACATTCCCACAACATGATCTTCATCCAAAGGTCCATCTAAACAAGCCCCACACCTAATGGGAGCCAATAGCAGATGCCTGTGGAATCTAACAAGACAAAACAAGACTCAGTCAGCATTGAGAAACCTCTGGTGCAGGGGTTTCCTGATCTACCGTCACTGTCAGTGAATGTAACAGCCTTCACACATTCATCTTCCAATAACTTGTCCAAGTCCTATCTGAATACAGGCAAACTTTTACTAGCAAACTCCAAAGCTCTGCAAGAAATTGTCTGCAGACTTCTGCCGCCACACATCCTGGGCTGATATGATGCAGTCAGGTAACAAGAGACATCACAGCTGGCAGGTACTCTGTGCAAAAGATGCTCAGTGCTAAAAAAATTACAATAAATAAATAAATATAATTAATTAACAATAACCTAAATTTTTAAATATAATAAACCAGAAACATTTATTGGAAAGCAGAACAGGGAGGCTGTGAAGCACACCTCCTCCTCTGCCTCCCCGAGGGAGCCTCTTCTGGCGGGTCACCGCCTTCCCAGCGAGATGTCAGTCCCGCGGAGTCCCGGATGCGCGAAGCGGGAGGCGGTGGGGACGCCGACCGGGCCGGGGGCTGCTGCTGTCCGGCCACAGGCGAGGAGCCGGCGCTTTGGCTCCACCTGCCGCTGGCCCTTCGGAACCGCAACGCCCTCCAGCGCGAGACCCGCGGCAAGCGGGTTACCACGGCAAGAAGGCAGCGGGGCCCGGCGGGGCCTCCGTCAGCGCTGTCCCGTTCGAGCTGGAGGAAGCGCACCCCGCGGGGCGCCGCAGGGTACCCACGGCCTGTCGGGGACCGGTGATCGCCGTTTTCGCAGGAGTTAAACCCCGGAGGCCGCCGCGGCTCCGCGCCGCCGCGCCTGTTTTGACTAAAACTAGAAACCACTGTGTCGAAACTAGGTGGGTTCCCTCCCGTCACACTCCTGGGGTTTGAAATCGAATGGAATTCTGGCACTTGGCAGCCTTCCGTGGATGACAGAAGAAAGTGGTGTACCTAGAAAAACTCTCTTAACTTTTGAATGGTTTTTGAAACAAAGCTTTGCTGGCCTCTAATCTGAGCCTGGTATTCAGTGCTGAGGGCTTGTTTTTTGTTACACAGTCTTGTCGGCAAGCCACCTGGGAAGGACGGTCTTCTGCAAAAACAAAACCCAAAACTGTCGGACCGTATGAGGCTAGGGAAAAGCTGAGGCGATGGGGAAAAACACTTGGAAAATAATTGCTTGCAAACCTATTTTATAATGGTCTGACATGTTACTGAAAGCTGCATTAGAAATATGTACTTGGTTATGTCTGCTCACCTGTGATCTCCAGACACACAAGACTAAAACTGAAGTGAAGCAAAAAAAAAGCTTTGTTTAATGAAAGGAATGTTCTTTGTTTTACATGAGTTTTATCTGTATACAACACTGTTCAGTACAGTGTTGTTTGCACTGTTCTGTATAAGAAGTATTAATTAGAGCATGTTGTAAAATAAGAACTTCAAGTCAATGAGGATAGAAAATGTCAGCAAACCCTGCATCTGCTTAAAGCTAAGCATGCCTTACCTCAATTTTAATCCATTTTACAATGAGCTAAAAAATTAAGTACAGCCTGTCTTTATAGCTTAGAGCATGTGGCCTATCAGTACTCAGCCTGGAAATGGGTGCGCATGTTTCCAGCACCCTTTTGTAAATAACTTCCCTTCTCTGCAAGTGGAAATCCCACAGAGAATCCCTCTTGTGCTGCTGGATTATCTCTGCTGGCCGCTGGATCGGTAATGGGGCTCCTGCAGGGTATGTTCCAGAAGGAGTGGTACAAAACAAAACTAAAAGTCACCCGAAAGGTTTCTGATTCACTGATTATAACTGTAAAATAGCACCTATTCTACAGGATTAGAATAATAAACATAAACCTAGTTTCAGTGCTGCACTTTGAAAAGGATCTACGTCAAAAGTAGAATTGTACATATAACATCCTGCTAACTCGAGAGGCAATGGGTGCAAGTTGGAGCACAAGAGGTTTAAGGTCAACACAAGGAAGAACTTTTTCTCAGTAAGGGTGACAGAGCTCTGGAATGGGCTGCCCACTTAAGACCCGCCTGGATCTGTTCCTGGGTGACTTGGTCTAGGTGATCCTGCTCAGGCAGGAGGGGTTGGACTAGATGATCTTCTAGGTCCCTTCCAACCCCTAATATCTGTGAATCTGTGAACTCCCTGATTACACACAGCCCAATGCAGTTTGCCAGATGGAAGCTCATCTCCAGCCACAACACCAAATACACCTGTGGCAGAGTTTCCACTGTGAACTGCTACTGTGGAAATTAAAAGAGAGAAAAGATAACATCAGTTGGTATCTTATAAGACCTCATCAGTTTCACTCGCATGGAGATCTGTTTCATACTGGCCTGCCCTGCCAGGATGTCATGGTCAGTTATTTCTAGCCTCTTCTCTATTATTACAGACAGACCCTGTGCTAGAATATTACCAAGGGCTCTGATGCCTCTGTGTAGGCATCCCTAGACTTGATTTGTCCTGCTGAGCTCTGGGCATCTTCCAGGAGAGCTTAGATAAGAAATGCAGTTTTCTGTTGCTCCCTGTATAATCAATAGAGATAGTTTGACTTTTTCAGGGCCATTTAAGATATGTCTCGAGGTTTGATGTGCATGACTTCCACAAAGGACATGGGGAACACTCAGTAACTACACTCCCAAGTTAAAAGTCTCAGTATTCTTTTATTTATTATTATTAGTCCAATGATAAGGCCATCATAAAATTCTAGATGTTCAGATGGTTATTTGTTAAGCCTGAGCACTGTTCACAAATTGAGAAAGTAAACCACAAGGACTTCAGGGCTCTTGCAGATTCATTAGCACAGCTTCAATGATGGAAGGGAACTACTATGATGCAGAAACCTTATTGTACTGAGTTAATCACTAATACAAAATAGTCTTGATCCACACAAAGTCATGGGCTATGAGTAATATTATCCTATAATGTAATTCAGAAAAATCCGTTAATTTCTGTTAAGGCTGGTTTTCTGACCTTCTCATCTGGAAAGTATTATTTTATCTATCTCTTCTGCATTTTTTTCAAGTCATCTTATTTCCTAGTAATCGAGCTAAAACTAAGTCTAAACAATACTGCCTGTTATTACGAATATTGGAGAAGCAGCTGCTCAAAGGAAAACTGTCTTGCTATTTCTTCTTTCATTTTTCTGCAATAAAAGACTAAATCATAGGCCTAACCTGGTCAGATCACTGTTTTAATAAAAAATAAAATAAAATAAAAATTGCTCTCTGGAAAAATTCTAATTATGTGGTCTGCACATGTAATGAATGTGTGCTTATTTTATTTCATTTCTTCTTAGTGGATTTATTCTTTTTTTCCCAGAAGGAGAAGGACCTATTACACATCAAAACTTCCTTACCCACTGCAGTCTCCTCTTGGTGCTGAATGCCAGTTTTACACAGTGGTCTCTTTTTGTCAAGGGGTAGCAATTCCCTTTAGGAGAGAACCCAAACCTTTCCCCTTTTTTTTTCCTCTCTCTGTGCCTGTGGGGGTGGGGCCGGGCCAGCCGGGCAGGGGAGA
>JAOEGS010019565.1:10995-23791 GCA_025447755.1 Corythornis vintsioides | reverse complement strand
TCCTTTTTCTTGTGATGCCATATGGTTCCTTATGAGCATTGTCACCTCTGATACAGTCTGAGGGACTCAAAAATGGACGACTACTGGAAAATAGAAAGTATTTGTAACTAATTTTTGAGCTTGTGGAGTTGAGCCATTGTAACATTCCATCCATCCTCTTCCATCTCTGAAGAAAAAAGAAAGACTATAAATGATCAGGAACCACAATGTTTATGGGAGACAAGTTTATTCTATTTACTACAGAGATGCTATATGAAAAGAAGACTGTAGAAATAAATTACTATTGACAGTGACTCTTGAAATGTAAAAAGCTAAAAATACTTTATTGAATTTAATTTGCATTTCTAGGGTTTGAGCCATTAAAGTTCTCTAATAAATACTGCTTTTCTCAAATGTCATGGGGGTCTGGTTTTATTACAAGACAAGGTAAATTGTTAATGAACTCAGCTGTTAATTGTTATCCTGGTTAATGAAGGCAATCAGGCACATGTAAGAGTAAAAGCATGGTCCTATAGCAGTAAGCAAAGTAATTAAGTAAGTAAATATAAGTAAAAAATCTATCTCTCTTGATTAGAAAGAATTGTGTAAAGATAGTAAATCAACTTGCTATTTTCTATGCAGGTCTTGGAAAGTGGTGGGAAGAGACAACAAAAGGCTGTCACAAAGAATTGCATTTATCTTGTAGTTTAACCCCAGATGGCAACTAAATTGGAACCAGGACACCTCAGAAACCTTCTAACTGCTGCAGAAACAGGTAACCCAGGAGTAGTAAAAAGTGTGTGATGGAGCAGATAATTCTATTCTATTCTAATTAATAGAACTGAGTCACAAAAGACTGATAATGAAAAATGTTTCTTGAAAAAGATGGCTTAGTTGGTCCTTAGTGTCTCCCACTCCTCTGAACATTGACATCTTCAGGTTATAAGCACTGGGGAAGAGTCTGGGGTCATCCAACCCAAACAAACAAAAATGGATCTGACCAGATTTGAGACAGCTAAACTCTAGATGTCTACTTCAGAATAAGCAACTCTTTCTTGTAAGTGGAAAGAAAAAGACATCTGGAGAAAGTAGTTCATCTGATCCACTTCAGACATGAAGGATGAGATGAACTGTCTTGTGGAGGAGGCCTGCTTCTCTACACTGACCATAAAAGGAGCACAGACCAAGCAGGTCAGATTAGATCAACCTTCAGATGCTTGAATTAGGACAGATGACTCATTGCAACAGACTATTTCTATAGTCAATGAGGAAAAACCCAGGCAACTCTAGTAGGCAATTTACACCACATTTTAGAAAGGCTTTTTTTTTTTTTTTATTTTTCCTAAATGCAAAAACAGGGACCCAAACCCAGGTTTTCAATGGATGCAAACATTTTAGATAGCTAAAAAAAGGTGAGATGACTCCCAGGGAAGGTGGATACATTCTTTTGTCCCTCTATTCTTTTTACAGACTTTTATTTATGTTTTTCTCACGACTTCTATAATTATAAAACTTGTGTGTTCAAATTAACTCGATGACCAATATGCAAGCTTTACTAAATATGAAGTGATTGTTACTTACACAGGCACCTACATGGTTATAACCATAATGGAATAACATTATTTTCCCTCTTTACTTCATGTCTTATTCGCCCACACTTCAAACTGTAATTCTGAAATACAGTCAGCAGTATAACTGTAAGTTTTGTCATAAATATTCCTGGTGTGAGAAAAGACACTGAAATGCTCTAATGCTGAAAGATGGAAGGAAATGGTGAGCAGAGATTTACGCTTATGCCTCTAATGCAATATGGTGGGATAAACATCCAGTGTCATTTTGGAGATGGGTACCCAGAGGATTCGTGAAGCAGGAAAGAAACCTTTCATCCACTGCACCTTAACTGCTTTCTAACTATATTGCCAAGAAAATGTTGACAAACTGGAAGGGTTTCAGAGAAAAAGGGCTAGAAAGGATGCTAAGGAGTTAAATGCAGAGTGGTGAAACAACAGAGGGAAGAGAACAGCAGCAATCTAAGGAAGGAGATGCAAGATGTATGATAAATCCATCTGGTCTAACATTAAGTGTCCTACCAAGAACGTTTGTCCCTGGGGCATTACACTCCTGAAAATTAGCATGAAAAGGCAATAAAAAGAAAGCAACACTCTTTGATAAGTAAGGACATACCAAATCCCCACCTGGGCTACAAGCTACTGCTCTGTTATCTACTGTCTAATGTGATTTCTTCCTGTCAGTGAGGTAGCTGGTTTTATGGTTTTCTTGATTACTCCAGAGGAATGACTGGGCTTTCTGCCTGATTTGTTTCTCCAGTCTCTGGACCTATATGACCCACACATCAGCAGCTGGCTAACTCCTTGCTGGCTAGAAGGAAGCACACCTCCATGTTTTAACACTAGTATGGGTAAATTCATTCTCTTGCCTGTAAGGTACAAATACATTCTGAACTGTAATGGGCAGGGTGAAGATTTTGGGTGGTTTCTGAAGGCAGAGAAAGACACAAGGTTTTCTCCAATGAAGACCAGGAACCTTGAATAATCTGAGGATAAATTGCAAAATGTAGTGATCTGAGCTCAATACAATCATAGGTTAGAAAAGACCTTTAAGATCATCAAGTCCAATCATTAACCCTACTCTACCATGTCCACAACTAAACCATAACTCAGTCACCACATCTAGACTGCTTTTAAAGACGTCCAGGGATGGTGAATCAATCACTTCCCAGGGGAGCCTCTTCCAGTGCCTGACAACTCTTTCAGTGAAAAAAAATCATGTAATGTCCAGTTGAAACCTCCCCTGGTGCAGCTTGAGGCCATTCCCTCTTGTCCTATCATCTGTGACTTGTGAGATCATCACCCACCTCACTCCAACTTCCATTCAGGGAGCTGTAGAAAGCAGTAAGGTCTCCCCTCATCCTCTTCTTCTCCATACTAAACAACCCCAGATCCCTCAACCACTCCTTATACACTTGTAAATTTGAAATCCTAGTTTTTATGAATAGACTCATGCTACCAATATTAATTTTGTATTTTTCAGCTTTTTTTTTTTCTCTAGAGTTTAAGAAGCTTCAGTATCCTCCAGATTTAAAGCCTGGGACTGATAATAAGTGGGGTTAATAAGAACTGGAAGAAAAGAATAAAATACCTCTCTGAAAAGAGCTAAAAGTCAAGTTTCTAAGGACAATCTCTGGCGTGTTGCACAGAACATAAATATTTCCCAAAGAGGATCAGTACGAAATACTGGAAGGAAGCCAGAATCACAGTGTGCATATTTTTTTTTTCAAGAATTATATGCATTTTAGCAATCTGAAGTAATTGACTTTTTTCTCAATACAGCACCCAAAGTGTCTATATAAGCATTCAAGACTTAAGGGTCTTGTAAGACATGCCTAGACTTAAATGGGAGATGATTGGTGTAAAGAATTACCAAAGTCATTATTTTGTAGTAATTTATGTAAATGTCACTTGTCACATGGTTTATGGTAAGCTATGAAACAAAGCCCCATAAAACACTCGACCAGAGAGTCATTTAAAACGTATTGTTAATGCAGAACTGATCAACTGCACTGACAATAACAAGAAAAAACTTGTTTAGAAAGAGATATTACAGCAACATATGATCATAAGTGCTGATTAATGTAAAGGACCAAAAGATTAGGTATAGGATTCATCTTGCTTAAGTTTGGTGGCTAATTTTGAGCACTCTTAGTTCCTATTAGTGTTGATAGAGAACTAGTGAATAGCATATAAAGGATGGTTTACCTGATGGCCACTTTAGACTTCAATGAGTTGCTCTCTAGAGTCCATTGGTGTTGACTAGATCACTAATGACTAGAGTGGAGCCAAGATAGTTGCTCACATGTATGAATTTGCCCTGTAGCTAACCAGATTAAGACAAAATTAATTCAGTCCCTAATTCAAGGTATATTCTATTTTACTGTTCATTGAATGCAAAAATAAACAAACCAAAACAAACAAAGGGAAATGCAATGGCCGGTATTGTTTATTAAAATAGGATAAGAGATTAAAAACATGAAAAAAAGCACTTGAGATTAACTATGCTGCTGGAAAATAAACATTGCTCTCATTTGACACCTGTCTGGAATGCCAACTCCATTTTAGCCGTCAAGGTTATTTCTGTGGAGAGGTGATTATGTGACTGGCTTAGCCATCAATTTTTCATACAATTTTACATTTATATAATGTGCACAATTACATCTTATATAATTATAATTAGATACTTTTATATTTCTTCTTTGTCATTGACTATATTTTATTAAAATTGAAGTAGTACCACAGCTTCATAAATCTCAGGAATTGTTCTTCACTTTGATTTGCTTTTTTTTTTGTATCCCAACTCATTAAGACCTTATGTATTTTTTGTGGCTATTCAGAAAGGAAATAGAATCTTTGATGACTTAATAAAATTAAATCAATCATAATTACACCATTAGGCTGCAGAGTAGACGAGTATTATGAAGGTAACTTATCTTCCAAAGATAACATTTGCTTGGCATGACTTGAGGTTTCAGAAACCAAATCCTGATATCCTTAGGTGACTGGTTGGTGATCAATAATATTCCTGCAAATTCTAAGGATAGTTAAGGTTAAAAAGAAGTTTCCTTTGCAACAGGACAAAAAAACCCGAAAAGCAAAAGAACAACCCAAAACAACCACCAAAACAAAAACAAAAATAAGATAAAATATCTTCTCATCTGTTCAGTAAATTCAGGGAACACATTTTTCCTTGCAAGGTGTTACGAGGAATAGTAATGGTGGTCAGTCTACTCCATGGGGTTTGTACTCACGGTGTACTCTTACACACACACCAGGTAGGGTGTTATTCTGCCAATGAAAAGTATAGCTCACCTGATTCAAAACTGCTTTTTTTTTCACTCCCCAGAAAAGAACAGCAGCCAGAAGCCTTGGACATGAAGTGTGGAGTATTCCCTCCCCCATCCAGTTCAAGCTGCATCTCTGTGCAGCAGACAATTTATAAACTGACTCTACTAAGTAAAGTGAAGATGGTTCAACAGGGGGGTGGTGAGGGCTGATGGCTGCAGGGCCTTCTCCAACATTTGACCACCTAAAATATTTTCAGGTTTAGAATTGTGTGTGGATATCAACATTTGTATTGTGGGATACTGTTTTCAGTATCTCAGTATTTCAGCAGAGCAAGGACTCAGCCCCTCTGTGCCTTTGTTCCCCAGGTGTAAGGTGGGACTGATGCCACATGTGCCTGTCCAAGAGAAATCGAGATGAAGAAGAAAAAGACTGTGAAGGACTTCAAAGGCTGTGGTGGTGAAAAATAAAGTTATACAATCTTTTATAACAGTACAGAAAATGCTTCATTAATCATTTTTAAAAGGCTGTCCAATAAAAGGTTCCAGCACTAATAAACTGGAAAAAAAAAGACTACAGTGTAAATTACCCAGGGGGGAAGCAATACACATGGAAACAGAGGAAGGTTGGCAGTACTGCAGAGCTCAGGGAAAAGCTGGGATCTCCATCAGCAGTATGAGGGAGGAGCTTTGGGCAGCCCAGGCAGGTGAGGCTGCTCTACTTTGCCTGCTGAGATGACTGGTAACTCTGAAAGTCCCACATCTACATATTGATAGTGCCCCACTGAGAAAGACATTTCCCCACTTAGAAAGATGTGAATCCATAGTACAGAAAAAAACCCCATTTACTTAATGCAAGGAATGTGTTGGTTTTGTTTGGCTGGGGTTTTTTTGTTGGTGATTTTGGTTTGGTTTGGATTTTTTAGTGGGTTGGTATTTTTTTCTCTATGTGTGGTTTTGTTTGGTTGTTTTAGTAAGGTCTAATTTGTGGAAAATACGTTTCAAATTCTCCCAAATGCCTGATTGATCTTATCTAACTCAGAAAAGTACCACCAGGCATTAGCTGATAATTACAACAGTTTGAACAGCTGACACAGGAGCTAGTGACCCAGACTCATACTGAGATGTTGCTTTACAGGTTCGGTGAATAATGAGACATTTAGCAGTGTTTCCTTGCAGCTGATATATCAACAACAAACAAAATTTAATTCCTGGAGTTCTCAAAAGTTACATTCACAGATCAGACAAGTCAAAAACATAATTCTGCTGGAGTGATTTAATTCACTAAGATATCTTTGAAAGCAATGTGCCCTTCACTCAGAGATTAAAGCAAACAACCTCTCTGTTAATTTAAATTTACAATACTCATTTGCTAGGCTATCACTTGTTTTCATTTTTCTAGACAGGCAGCTACTGTTCACCAGCCCGTGCACTTGAACTGCAGATTGTATCTGCATGAAACTCATAATTCAAACCACACCAGCATGCAAGAGCCCATTTGGAAAATGATGCCCATCAAGAAGAGATTCATTTCTCTGCATGAATTTTTGGCAACACTCTATTCCTCATAATTTGTACCACAGCAGCTCTCGTTTACTGGCACTACAGGTGTGCCTTTGTGTGTTCATTTTTAACCGTAGGTGATTAAGGGGAGAAGAAAAAAGTTCCCTCAATGGTAAGTCATCTATTCCATCTTTGTCAGATTTCCTAGTGCTTGACTTACAGCTTTTGAAATCTGAGTCAGCTTGACTATGGTATTAATGAGAAAACCAAGCATCGTCAACCCTAGATCTTGAATGATCATCAGACTGCCATTTGGATGAGGAATGAGTGCTATGATCTACAACTGGATGTGACCAAGCCAAGCACCGTGTCTTCACAGCACATAACCTGCATGGAATAAATGCAAACCCACAGACATTTGCAATAGTGGGACTTCATTATCAAGAAACTTGCCCATCCTCGTGGTCTCCTTAAACAGGGTTATTTAAAGATGTTGTACAGGACTTAGTCACACTTCAGCAGTGCTTCTACTTAGAGATTCTATATTTGAAAATAATTAACACGTCTGAGAAAGAACTTTTCCTTCTTCCAAGAAAAAAAAAATAATTAAAATTAAGGAACTAAATAAATACCCTTTAAAATGGATTCCTAGTAACTTATTGAAATGGTGTCATGGGGGATGAAAAATTCAAAAGGCACACCAGTGTGTGTGGAGTTAAGTTACTCACAAGCACTGAGATCAGGGTGAGGGTATTTCTAGAGGCTCCAGCAAAGACAGAGTCTCAGGATATGAGAAAAAATGCTGTTTGCTGCTTTTCCAAAGCTTATTTGGGTATTTCATTTAAAGTAGAAGCTTCATTGACTCATGTACAATTTGCATGTTCTCTTTACATCTCATAAATTTTGTTTTTTTCTCATGGTAGGGAAAAAAAAAAAGGTAATCTTACCAGCAAATTACTTTGATGGGAATAATGCACTGGAATGCACCTCAAAACAGTGCTTTTTGTAATACTGTCCTGGTTTGAGTTAAAAGAGAACTAATTCTATTCAGAGATTTTACCTTTCAGCTCAGTCTCTTCTAACTAACTGCATTTTATGAAGTTAATAGCAGATTTTTTTCAGAAAGTGTCTGCTTCTAGCAGTGAAAACATGTTTACAGCTATTACCAAAGACTGGTATGCAGACCAAGGCCACTTCTGGATCTTGTGCACCATGTTGGAGGTCCAGAAAGTCAAAGGAAGCATCAACAGGGAGGGGTGGCCAGGACAGGTGACCCCAAACTGACCAGTGAGGGGTTCCAGCCCATAAACCACATATTTGATATAAAGCTGAGGGATCATGAGGGTCAAGGTCTCTTCTTCAGTGGCTGGCATCTGAGGAGTACTCTCTGTTCTGACTTTGACCCCAATCTGTGCATTCCTGAATCCAGCTCCAGAATCCAGCTCCTGAACCCAGTTCTCATCTGCTGCTGGGCCCAGTCTGGGACTCTCCCAGTGCCTGTTCCACAGCATCAGTGGTGATGGTGATGGAATTGCCATCAGGGGGGCTGGATTCAATACTGGGTTTGTGTATATTTGTATATATTCCATTTTATCATTATTTCTTTCATTAAAGCTGTTCCAGTTCCCTTTCTAACGTTGAGTCTCTCTCCCTTATTCCCTTTCTCTTCCTCTTTGGGAAGTGGTTTAAGAGAGAGCATCTGTTATAGCTCTAGTAGATGGCCCTAAACCATTGACAAATACTTTACAAGCATTTCAGTAGTCACATTTGAGGCTAAGTCACAGGCTATTGACAGCAATAGAGAGTGAGATTGAGTTGCCTACCTGCCTTATCATGCCTGGCCTCCAGGAAGATACTTTAAACACTCTGATGTGGCTGTGACATCTGTGCAGGATTGGTAATCCAACACAGGAGAGACTTTGGAGTAGCAGCTGGAGGACAAGGGATTTATCCCATGGTACCTAAGTGACATTAAAGGTCTAGGACTTTGTCCTGGAACCCCTCCCAAAGTGTCAGCGTGCTTCAGAGCAGTGGCTTGCTTTGAAATACATCTAAGAACTAGCAGGAGAACTTAAGAAATAAAAACACAATTAAGAAGCACTTTTTATCTTGCAATTTTGTTCTTCTGTCATTATCATAATTCTGGGAAATGACAACTTTTAAGAACATGTTGTTTTTGTCCTTTTAAACTTGTCTTCTTAACTACAAGACAGGTTTTATTTTAAAATATTGGTGAACAGAAAAACAGCTTTAATAAAGGCTGTCTTACAGTGATTTGTGTTTTCTTTTGCCACCTCTCCCTCATTAATCTTGTACTGTTCATTTCATAGTTACAAATAAGGAAGAATTGAGAAATTTCATTGTATATCTTGGCCTGTGGCCCAATGGACGGGACATGCTTGAGCAAGGCACTGAACCTGGGTTTTCTGATTCATAATTAATGCTCTAACTCCTTGGATACAATAAAAGAGGGGATCTGTAGCCCCTTCCACTGTGTCTGCCCAGCTGTTTAAAAAAATTCTGGTAGAACACCAGCTTTAGGAATAAATTTGCACCCAGGGCTCTGTATGAACAAAGCTTAATATTCCTTACCTAGTGTCCAAAATGTCAAACTTAGGTGAATATTTTTTCTTGGAGGCTTTTCAGGCAGTCTCAGGTGCCCATCTCCTTCCACGTGCTCAGGCAGGACCATTTGCAGACAGCACATCCTGATAAGAGGAGCTCAAGTGGCAAAGCTTATGTGCAGTTGTAACTCCTTTTCATGTACTTAGGATCTCTACTGGACTGCCTCCAAATACTCAGCAAGGGTTGGTCTTGTTCCCATCAAAATGAGTGAAAGTTTTCCCCCTGAAATCAATATAATGAGAACCAGAGTCATTCTCATTAAGTACAATTCCCCTAGATTTAAGAGCCCATCATTTTATACTGACTGCTTATCAGTCAGTATAAGAAATAAACCTGGTTATGGAAAAAAACCCCAGAACTGAGCTTTGCATTTTCAAAGCATGGTTTAAATATGAACCAATTAACTTCAAAGTTTTCACCTGATGCAGTGACAAATCATGATGATAAACACACTGGTGCCAGTTATGAACCTTACTAACCCAGTCTCCATGCCTCGGAGTTAAGTCCATTAAAAAGTTTTGAAAGAATTAAAGTTCCATAGTCATGGTTTATGAGGGAACATGAATCATTTATACAAAGAAAAATAATGAAAGGATTTTACTCAGAAAGGTATTTGACTTTATGTACCTTGATGTTAAAGCACCGGTAAGTTTCTGTGCTGCTAAGAGAAATGAAGGGAAGAGGATAGTTGCTGAGGGCATAAAAGAAGCTTTTTCTTATTTTCCTATAACTGCCAGAGTTTTTGTGACTGATATTTTGTAAGAAGGAAGAAAAAAGAAGTAATCTGCAGTTATCTCCAGATTTTACATTTTTTTACTATTTGGTTTTAAAATGATATTTCATGTTGAAAATGTCTTGCTCACTGCTTTTAAGTTTGAATCTTAGATTTGTTTGGGGTTTTTTTGTGCATGTGCCCAAAATGTTACCTTCTTTAATGTGGATTGAGCATCCCTCATCACTCCTCATTTTTCTCAATGTTTTGGAAACTAAATTAGCAAGAAGTAACTTCAGTGACTTGAAAAAAAAAGAACTCTAAGAACTAAGAAGAAACAGGCACTTTTGAAAACAAAACAGAAGAAACCAACACCAAAGAAAAATGAGCCAAGATTTTCACTAGCTTTTTTCCTAAACTAAGTTAAAGGTAGTCACCTATGTGGGAAGATAGCTGATGACTGAAAAAGTCAACTGTCACAGCCAGTGGCAGGAAGAACATGTCAGCCTCATCTTAGTTCCTGGGAAGGTGGTGGACCATGTCCTCCTGGAAGCCATTTCCAAGCATAAGGAAGGCAAGAAGCTCAGGGTAAACCAAGCCTGACCATCTCAGTTGCCTTTTGAGCCATGGACAACAGGGAAGGAATAGATATAATTTGTGTTGACCATGGCAATGTCTTTGATATAGTATTTTTAGAGTCAAATTGGTGTGACAGGATTGGTGCTGTGACCACTTCCCCAGGAAACCCATTCCAGTGACCAACCTCCCTCTCAGTGAAGAACATTTTCCTAACTTCCAGTCTAAACTTTCCCTGACCCAGCTTAATACCATTTCCATGTGTCCTATCACTGGTCACCAGAGAGAGATTAACACCTTCTTCTCCACTGCTTCTCTTCAGGGAGTTGTAAACTCTAACAGGGTCACCCCTTCTCCAAGCTGAACAAACAAGTGATGTCAACCACTCATAAGTCAAGACCTCAAGACTTTTCACCATTTTGGTTGCCCTCCTCTGGATAAACTTGAATAGTTTGATGCCCTTCTTATCTTGAAGACACCCAAAACTTCACACAGTGCTTGGGGTTGGGCTGCACGAATGCTATGTAGCGACAGATTCTTCTCAGAGATGCACAGGGATAAGCCATGGACACAAGTTTCAACATAGGAAATTCCAGATGTAGGGGAAATTTTTGAAGAAAAAGGAAGATTAATTCCAAAAGAAGTTGCTCAGGTTGTTGAATTTACATCCCTGGTGCCAATGAAACTGCATCCAGACACAATCCTGAGCACTGACTGGACCTGCTTTGAGTGGAGTGACTAGATGACCACCAAGGGTTTCTTCCAACCTAAATTAATTTTACATTTCATTATGAAAAGGGCTGTAGCACACCCTCTTTTAATGTGTATCCCTTTCTGTTGACAATTAGGATTCTCTGGTGAAGAAGTAGTTTTGCAATGAAAACTAGCATTAGTTTTGCTGTTTGTTTTTTTGTTTTGTTTTTCACTTTGCTTTACCTTGTTTTCCCTGCACACATTCATTTTTTGCACCTCCACAAGAACAAACCAGCTTGTCAAGGTACAATTTTCAGGTTTAGGACTCTCTTGCCCTGCATCTTAAAGATCCAAATAAGCTGCAAATTGACAAATGGACCTAACAAAGAAAGGCTTAGGTAGAGTGAGATAATGCAAATAAGAAGAAACACAGGTATTATTACAGTGACAAGTTCTGATTGGCACCCATGAAAGCAGGATGACAAACAGAGAGTGTGTTCTTATTCCTTAGAAAAAGGAATGATAATTTTATATCGAAGAGCAGAACAATCTAAGTAAACGAGGGCTTCTTTAATTTTATATTTCAGTATGGCTTAAAAACCCCCCAACAAATCCAAGTGACAGAAAACCTGGAGCCTTTTTTGTTCCTTAAATTACAGCTTCTAAAGCCATTACCATGAATATCTTAATCTTTCAAAATGATAATTTTCTTAATATTCCTTCGCATAATATACCATCAAAATTGAAATTCAAGAGTAAATTTTTTAGCTTTGAACCATTTTTTTTTTCCTGCTGAATGTCATGATCTTCAGTCTGTATTTTCCTGCTACTTTCTCTCTTGTAGATGTGCAGGTAAACTGTAGTAATTCTTACTTTGCAAATAGTGATGTTTTTCTACTTGCAAAATCTTTTTTTCCTCCACTCAGGCTTCTCAAGAGAAGCTGAAAACTGTTTGCAAAATACTGTAATTTGACTTTGTTGTCTATAGAACTTCAGACATTTCAGAGCTTAGAGGTGCCAACAGTCTTGCTCTATCTTGGAGAAAAGGCTATTACATCCCATCCCTTTGTCCCTCAACTGAATGCTATGGTCTGTATTTAACTACACTATTTTCTTACAAAGAGAAAGGGCTTGGTCTGCTAACCTGAAAGAGTCCACCGTGTCTTTTGGCAATTTCTTCTTACAATTAAAATTTTGCACCTGAATTCATATTTATATGAGCCTTATATCAGCTTTCTTACTCTTCATTAGATTAAGGGATCATTTCATACCTTACATTTTTCTTCCTGGGGTTGGTCTTAGATATCACATTTTTTTAATCACCTTTATGTAATTTTTTTTTTGCCATGTGCCATATGTGTGATGCTTTTTGCTAAATCTCACTCTAACAGGCCTTTGCTTCAGTTACTTGAATAATTTTTTGCTCAGCTTTCTCCATTGCTCAGCTCATTTTATTTGACACCAGATGTGGATTTACTCCCCCTCAAGTCTAATACGTATTTACTACAGTGGTGTCCCCTTCCTTATATTGGTTTACTTTCTGTCCTCCTAATTGCACACTCTCAGGGGGTATTCACCTAACCAAAAGTATTTTGATAAAATCTACATTTACAGTCTAGGCACCCACACCTGAATTATAATTTAGGAGATTTTAAAGACATTTTTAAGACCCTACCACTCTTATCCTGAGGAAGGTGTTTAAAGCAGGCCAGGTTAAATCATGTTGTGTTCTCTATGCTGATGATAAAGGCAGCTGGATTACCATCCTACATCACTTCTCTATCTTATCAGGCTCAAATATTATATAATATATACCTTTAATTAATATAAATAAAATTATACTAATTTACTCA
>JAOEGS010019564.1:0-24918 GCA_025447755.1 Corythornis vintsioides | reverse complement strand
CGCCCCGCACGCCCCGCCGCGGCCGCCGCTAGCGCCCAGCACCAGCTCGCGGTTTAATCGCTCCACAGTCGCTTCGGACACAAAATGGCGGCGGGCGGCGGGAGTGCGCCTGCGCCAGCGCGGCTGCCGCGGCCGCCGGCCGGGGTGGGAGGGAGGGGAGGGGAGAGGAGGGAGGGACGGCGGGCGCGGGGAGAGCGGGCGCGCGGGGCAGGCTGGGAGCGGCCGCGCGCGGGGGCGGGAGAAGGAGGGCGGTGGCCGTGGATCGCGCGCCAACTTCAAACGCGGGGGGGACGGGGTTGACGGGGACGCGGCTAACGCGCGCCTGTGCGTGCGTGCGTCACGCGCTGCGGAGGGCGGGCTGGCGGCGGGAGCTGGAACCCGGTCCCGCCCCGCCCCGCCCCGCCCCGCCCCGCCTGGGTCGCGCCGCGGGGCTCCGGCCGTGACAGTCACCGAGCGGGTGCGTTGGGAGTCACCAGAGACCCGGCCGCAGGCGCCCTCGCCACTGACACCGTCTGCCCCAGTCTCATACACTCACCCGCCCAGCGGCTCTACTCGCTGCTCCACAATCGCTGAAACAACCCACCCCCTTCCACCTCAGCGAAACTTCCAGGCCCGCCAGAGCGGGAGGCTGGGCCTCGGCTCCGCGAAAAGAAGCTGCTGAGGAGGCCAAGGCCGCAGCGAAAGCCCGAACTGAGAGCTGTTTATCCGAGTGAGGGGCGGTTTGCCAGGGGAAAGACGGAGCCTTTACTGAGCTGGAAGAGGAGTTGATAGTGTTGTGAAGTAATCACTAGGAACATTGTAGAGCAATTTTATAAATGCCAAAAAGTTACTGCAATCAGATGGTATTTGCTTTTAAAGGATCTTGGGCCTGCCAAGCTGATCAAGTTGGGTTCAGCACTGCGGGAATGGTGGGTGAGCTGCCAGGTGTTCAGTAGGGAGCTCCTAGGAAAGTTAACCTGGATGCTGAGACACCACAGTGCTTCTTACCCCCAGCTTCCCCACTCTGCTCTCAAAAGGTGGAAACAGCCACAGCATCCATAGTGAGATGCCTGAATTTATATGAGAAAGCGCAGGGCTCGCCTGTCTTTCATGTTCTGCAGTTGCCTACATTGCTGAATCTTCTGGGTTTAACATATTTTTTTATCTGCAGACATGTTGTTGCAGACCGTAGCAGATTGACAGGCGAGATGAGAGGAGGGGAGAATTTTGTGTGCTTCTGCTGCATCCTCTTTGTATTTTCTTGCCATAAAACCATGTGAAATGGAGCCAGAGTAATGGGTTAAAATATTAATAGCTCAAAGATAAGTCACATTGGAAGAATGTTGCATTTTTTGCTCCTTTAACTCACCTGCCAATTCTTGAGGGTGATAACTCCAGGAATTTAGAGGAGACTAAAGAAACCTTAGCACAAATCCACGCTAGTAGGTCTAAAGAGTTATAAGGCTTGAAATGGATATTACAAATCTTGCCCCAATGTTTTGCCTCTTGAGATGTCACTGCAGGGCAGAGTAAAAGCAGAGTAAAAGCTCTTCAACAGCCTTGGCTTTACCCAGCCTGCACATCAAGTGACGAAACCATCAGACGCATGGAGTGTACGTCACCCTGTGTAGATGCTCCTCTTGGGGTTGTTGACAACAGAGACCAAGTTCCTTTCTGAGGATTATGACACCAGGCTGAGTCCATTAATTCCTTACCACGGGGAGCTGTAGCTTCCCAAGCAGCCTGGGGGGGGGTGTGTGGCATGAGGTGTGTTGGGGCATGAGGATGGAGATCTGTTTCTTCAGTGTCGGCTGAAGGAGAATGAGTTGCAAAGTGTTGGCAAAAAGTGACTGTTAACTGGGAGAGGTGATGGGGTGTAGCCCAAAACCATCATCTCTGGGATATGCACTGTATGAAAAATTTGAATCACAGAAACAGATTGTCCTGAGTTAGAAGGAATCCATGTAGATCTTTGAGTCCAGCTCTTCTTGGACTATCAAAAGCTTTGCTAGAATCCAAGAAATCCCATCTCCTTCCTTGTCCGCTGGAGGGGCTGGTGTAAAAGGAAATTAAGTCAGTGCTGCTTGAAAAATTGTCTCAGAATGTTTCTGAGGAAATGAGATTCTGTCGTATGGGATTTTTAAAGATCATTTCCATTTATTCGAAGCTGTCAAGCCATCAGTTCTCATGATTTTGTAATTTTGGGGAGAAAGGTGTAGCTTTCAGGTGTAGCCCTGGATCCTGCCTTAAGCTCAAAACATGGCTCAGACACGGATGGAAATGGAGTGAGAGGAGGGCTGCTACATGTAAAACTGCTGCTTGTTCCCACAGGGGCTGGGAGTCAGGATGCTTTTATGGTTCCTCTGCCTTGTCTTTGTAGCCATCCTTGTGACAAAGCCTGGCTTGTCATTTGTAGCAGGAATGTTGCTATCTGGGGAACAGAAGAGGTTCTGGAAAATACCTATTCCTAGAATTCTGCCAGAAGTGTCCTGGTCCATTGATTGATGTGTGCTGACCTATTGACCTTGGGTTTCTTACTCGGGTGTGCTTTTGTGCTTTTGATCTGCAAAGGATTTGAGCCCCCAGCTTTAGTCCTGTTTGTGGGTACTCCTGAAAATTGGTCTCCAAGCCCATCCAAATTGAGACACCCAGAGACAGATGCTCCTTCTGGAAAAGCTTCCAGAGCGAGGCCTTTCCCCGAGACCCCTTTGCCTGTGAGCCAGAAGAACCAAAGCTGAGGAGGCCTAAAGGCCTTGATGAGTGAGCTCACCCCCATTATTCCCTGCCCTTCCTCCCTCTGTGCCTCCATCACTCTCTCTCTGAGATACAAGCCCTCAGGAGCCACCACCCCTCTCCTTGCTCAGATCTAAGAAAGACAGTAGTTGGGTTTGGAAGGCAGCATTAAATTAAGGTTTGGAGAGTGCCTGGAGCACCCTTTGGTCTCACTATGAAAGGAGGCCCCAGATATCACCCTAGAAATGCTCCTTGGAGAACAAGCCCACACGTATGTGCCTGTCAGCCCCGTGAGGAACACGTAAACCATCACGAGGAGGTGGTTGCTCTGCTGTGGTTCAGATCAGGCTGCTCATCTCTTCAGCTCAACACTAAGTGCTCTGGTGAATGCCTTGGAGATGGGATTTCATATCAGCCTGGGAGAATGTGAGAGGTCCAGCCATGAACCTTTTCCAATCAAAGATTCCCAAACCCCACATAATGATTCATAATCAACAATTCAGTAATTTGTTACAAAAGGGCTGATCAGAGCTTGTGGTGCCCCACAGTGGCATCATCTTCTTGGGGTCACGCTGGACAGTGGGTGCTCTTGGTGTCACAACCTGGGCAGCTGCACCAGCCCCGATGCCAGCCAAGGGGAGGGGATGTTGGCTGGCCTGTTATTTTGTGCTGGTGAGCTGCAGGGGCTCCTCAGGATGCTCCCCTCAGACCAGCAGGTAAAAACCAATACCACAAAGTGTTCCAGAATCCATATGCACCCTCTGATTAAAAGGAAACCATCAGTAAATGGGGAAAAGGAACATTTTTCCAAAACTAGAGCGCATGGTGAATGTCAGCGTGACACAGACACCCTCCCACGGGCTGCAGCTCCTACAAGAAAAGCAAGTAGCTGCAACCATCGTCGGAGCTGCTGAGCACCAGCACGTCCCTGGGAGAGGGAGATGGTTGAAGTGCTGACACAGATTTGGCTGACGAGCGCAGTGCTGGCAACACCACCTCCTTTGAAATAGCAATTGCTCTGCTGCACAACGTGCTGCACGGTGCTGCGGCCGGCTGCTTGCCTGTCTGTCTGGCCCCGGGTGTGGTGAGGGCAGCTCCTCGGGGAGCAGTGCACTTCCTGGGCAAGGGCTGGGGAGGAGCTAAGTCCTCGAGGGAGAAGCTGAGTCTCCTGCCTTCTTCGAAACGAGCTGGCTCTTCTGATGGTTGTCCAGCCCTGGAAAAAAAAAAAAAATCTAAGTAGGATGCAGATTGCAGTGAATGTTTGCAGTGAGTGCTGTCTAAAAAACAAGGCTTTGGTTTTTTTTTTCATTTAATCTTTATTCCAGTTCAAACAGCAAACCTGCAATTCCAGGTGACCTGGCAGAGGGTCGTATGGATGCTGGCACAGACCCATTCAGAGCAAGGGGCTGGATGATAGATTCCTGAATTAATCTGGGTTGGTTTATTCTTTTTTTTTGTTGTTGTTCTTTTTTCCCCTCCAGATTTTCTTAAAACCAGGTAAATAATGAGATTGTTCCTTGCAATTCCAGGAGCAGAGTCATTTTGTCCTGACCTGCAGCTGCCCACCTGCCCTGACAGAAGGCTCCTTGCCTGCTCCGATCTCTCTACAGCCAAGGTGGAGCTTATCTTGGAAGGTGCTGTTGTGCTGCAGGGATGGGGCTGGGTTTTGGTGGGGCAAGGATAACACCCACGTAGGTAAGTAAACTGAATTATTGGCTTGGGCCGCTGGGCTGTTTTTATTTCTAGGAGTTAGGTGGAAAAGAAATTTAAAAAAATGTGCAAAAGGTCTGGGCTGCTTTCCACATCTTGAGTGCTCTTGTCCACAGTTGTATGTGCCAGGTGGACCCACATCTCTTGCCATCTACAGCTCGATGGGAACAGACTTTTTATTAGGCGCCTGTTGGGACAGGACAAGGGGTGATGGGTTTAAACTAAAACAGGGCCTAAGCCAGACCAGAAAATCTCTGCTCCAGTGAGGAAAAAGGATGTGGGTCTTGCTCAGAAACCCCAGGAGATGTCGATGGATGGATCTTGTTCAGCCTTGGGGGGGTTATAAATCCACAACACAAATGACCATGTAAGTCGTTGCCTGCTCCAGGCACTTGCATTGCCACAGGGGTCCCTGTCCCTGCTCTCTGCCCTGCTCCCTTCCCAGGACCATAAGGGCCTCTAAGATGATTAAGGGATTGGATTGTTGTAGAAGACAAGGCTGAGGGAGTTGGGACTGGTTAGCTTGGAAAAACAAAAGGGGGGGGGTGTGTGTCTTATCTGTGTCTACCCACAGTGTGGGGTAAAGGAGACAGGCAGATGCTCCTTAATGGTGAAGAACAAGCACCCAACTGAAGCTGAAGTGCATAGATTCGAGTTAAACTTCAGAGAAGCTTTTGCTTCTCTGTCTTTGGAGATGCTCAAACCCCAACAAGCCATGACCCCGAGGAACCCTGGGGAATGGATCAGCATTTCCAAAGGTCCCTTCCCACCTCAACTCTTATCGTGACCATGGGAGCAGTGGGGCCAAAGAAACACCTGCACGGAGACACCGTCACTCATTAAAGTTTTGCTTTTATTTCTGGTTTAAAATCAAAATTAGTCATTCTCTGTAATTACATTATATATAGATTTATAGAGACATTATAGAAAAGAATTTTTTGCCTTTTTTTTTTCTGAAAAAATCTGTAAATAAAAAATTAAAACAAAACAAAAACAAGGTGGCAGCTTCTGTCCATCCGTCTGTCCCTCTGTTGCTCCTCCTGCCCTCTGTGGCACTTCCCAACACACCAGGAAAGGCTCTGGGCTGGGGCCACCTCTCACTTCCTAAGGCCCCAGCTGGGGAGGGACAGGAGCATGTGGAGCTGGAAAGAAGAAATGCCAGCAGAATATATTAATATCTCATATTTCATTTTATTTCAGTCCTGGGGACCCTGTGTGGCAAAGGGCAGCAGTCCCCACGGCCCAGGCAGCTCCTGGAGAGAAACGAGGTGGTTTCCAAAGTGCAGGGTCCTTCCAGGACGGGGCACGTGGCCCTCGAGCAAGAGGAAGGCGAAAGGAGGCAGAAAAATCTGGTACAACCCCGAGAGAAGACAGAGAAATCTGGTGCATCTCCCGCCGCCCCGTCTCAGCCACTGTAGCCAATGAGGGGAGCGGGAAGGGTGGGCTCCCATGGATTTTAAATATCAATCAGAGGGTGGGGGTGTGCAGCGAGTCCCGACCCTGCTCGAGGGGTGTGTGGGTTGCACCCTGTGGGGCTGGTGGCCAGGGGAAGCGGTGGGTGCTCCGTAAGGCAGTGTGCGGCCAGCGGGATAGTACTGCGGGGTGCTGCCGGCACCCGGCCGGCCCCAGTCCGTGCAAGCCTGGGTAGCCTGGCGGTGCCTTTGCCCTGGAGGGGGCAGGTGGGTGCGTGTGGTGTCTCAGAAAGCTGTACTGGCCATGCTGGCTGGTGCAAAGATCCTCGGGAGGCTGTCCAGGGTCTCCTCCAGCCGTCGGTGAGCTGATTTACCATCTTCACCTGCAAGTACATGTCATGGTCAGTGAAATGAACTACGGAAGCTCTGCACTCTGATCATCCCCAGCCACCTTCCCTGGCCCTTCCAGAGAAACGTGGCTAATGCCTGGTAGAGCTGAGCCAGCATGCTACGGCCACAGTGTAGAGACCCCTCTGTCCTTAGCACAACCTTGGTTGGGTCCCACACAGGATTTGGCTCAAAAAGCCCCAAGAGCTCCCTAACAGGACTAGGATAAGGAATGTCTCCCTGGTCTGGCCTCAAATCCTGGGTTCAGTTTTGAGCCTCTCACTACAAGAAGGACATTGAAGGGCAGGAGCATGTCCAGAGAAAGGCAACAAAGCTGGGGAAGGGTCTAAATCACAAATGTGGTGACGAGCAGCTGAGGGACCTGGGGTTGTTGAGTCTGGAGAAAAGGAGGATCAGGGGAGACCTGGCTCTTGACAGCTCCCTGATAGGAGGTTGGAGCCAGGTGGGGTCGGTCTCTTCTACCAAGGAACAAGTGATAGGATAAGAGGAAATAGCCTCAGGTTACACTAGGTGAGGTTTAGGTTGGAGCTGAGGAACAATTTATTCCCTCTGAGGGTTGTCAAGGCCTGGCCCAGGCTGCCCAGGGCAGTGGTGGAGTCCCCATCCCTGGAGGGGTTTCAAAGCTGTGGTGCTGAGGGACATGGTGCCCTGGCAGCGCTGGGTTAATGGTTGGACTCAGTGAGCATAAAGGTCTTCTCCAACCTAAATGCTCCTATGATTCAGATGCTGCAAATCCCGTTCCTCAGCTGCCTGCCGTAGCTGTGCCCACGCAGGGCAGGGATCACCCACGTCTGGGCTTCAGGAGTGCTGGCTTGTGGAGAGCCCAGCTCCGGGTGGAGGGGCCAGGGCTCGGGGCTGTGCCAGCTCTCAAACAGTTGTGCACATCTGCATGCACCGGCAGGGGGATCCCTGGGGCTTCCCTAGGTCCCCCAGGCACACACAGGGATACACACATCCATGCTACGAGCTGTCTCTGAGATCTTCACCCAGCACCCCCCACATGCAAACCCCACAGACACCATCTCCAGCGAAGAGGTGGTGACACGGACGACCTGCTGGGACATGGGACACAAGGCGTCTACATGTGCCAGGGTGCCACAGGGACGGGCTCTATTGACAACCAAGACACACAGACTCCAAAATGCAACAGGGCTGACAGGCTCTAAGACAGAGACGTTCGTGAGCAAAGCGGCAGGAGCAGGGACAGGGGGACGAGGACAGCTCACGTGTCCCAACCTGCGCAGCAGCTGCCGCGATCTGGAGGCCTAGAAACCCTCTCAGATGGTTCTCTCAGTGCCATCTAGCAAATAATAAATAACAACCAGGCTTAGTGCTCCGTGGCCATGGAATGGCCCAGCCCCTGCAGCCCACTGCCAGCTTGCTCTCGCCCGGCAGAGCTTGGGGCACAGTGAGCTAGACTGTGCAGGATAGGCAGGGACCAGCCTGGGACCCCCTTCTCCTGCGGGCACTGCTGGCACCAGGAGGTACCACTCGGGATGCCGTGGGTGGGGAGGGAGCAGAAAGGAGATGCAGGACACTCACCGCACAGCATCAGGCTCTGCTTGGCTGCTTCCCTTACGGGCTCCTTGTCGGTTTGGCACAGGTAAACCAGCTGCTCAATGCTCTCCTTGGCCTGCAGAAGGGACAAGGGATTGAGTGGGACTGGCAGGGCTGGCAGCAGGGACAGAGCCCAGAGGGGACAGCAGCACAGGGTGCCAAGACCCTACGGTACAGGCAAGTCCCTCATCCTGTCCCTTTCCTCATTATTTCCCTTCTTGGTTCTCCGATACATTTGGGGCACCCCCAGCTCATCTCCCCCAGGAGCAGGAGGCTGTGAAAGAGTGTCCAGACTCGTCATGTGGGATTCCTCTTCCTCCGGCAGCCACGGCCCTGCCACCTCCTCCCCACATCCCTCTCACCTTCAGGCAGCCCAGCGCTGCGCAGCCGGCCACCCGCGTCTGCACCTCCTCATCCTCCAGCTGCTCCAGGTAGCACACGAGAGCCTGAGGGGAAAATGGTGGGGTCAGTGGCATGGGCAGAGCCACGGTGGGCCCAGGACATCAGCCCACCCCATCCCTGCCTTGCCTGGCACAGCACATACCCGTTGGTGGAAGCGAGGGTTCTCTGCCAGGCTGCGGAGCTGGGCTGACACGGCGCTCACCACTTTGCTATTGCCCTCCACAAGGAGCAGGCTCAGTGCCTTCAGCCCCTCCTTCTTCAGGCGGCCCTCGGGCACACGCTTCAGGGCACGCAGCACCACATCCTGGTCATCTGAGTTGAGGTTCTGTGCCAGCAGTGCTGTGGGGAAACACCAGCTTGAGCACAGGAGCAGAGATTCTGGTGGCAGTGCCACCACAGGGAACCCATCCCTGGGCACCATTGCCCATGCTGGGCAGAGGTGGTCTCATGCAGGGTGCCAAGGTTTGGAACTGCTGGGGCACCCAAGCTAAGATGTGTGGAACCTAAAGCAAGAAGCCAGGGCGCTCAGGAAGGTGGCATGGGACTGGGCTGTGCACCAGATCAGACCTACTTGCCCATGCCAAGGAAGGCCAAGCCTCTGCGTGGTGCCCCAGGGTGGTCATGGTGGTGCAGCACAGTGGTTCCCTGTGGTGCTGCTCTGGCACCACATGCCAGGGTCTAGGGAGGGTGGGAGGGCACCCACCTTCCTCTGCCAGCTCCATCATGTAGGTATCGAGCACCAGGGCTCCCAGCGACTCAAAGTGGCTCCAGTACTGGAAGATGGTGACCTGCTCACCCTGGGTGCTGCCAGGCCGCCGGGGCAGCCGCCGGTTCAGCACGTCCTCCACCAGTTTCACACACACTGCAAGAAAGGGCCTGGGTAAGGGTGTGCAGCAGCTGTGGCCACCCTCTGCAGGACTCCTGCCCCCCACTCATGGCCATCAAGTGGGGCTGGCAACCCTCTCCCCAAACACTCCTGGGTGCCCACTCACCAGCATCAGACAGGCCAGGGTGCCGCTCACTGATGGGTGCTGCATATTGGGTGCTGAGCACCTGCAGGAACCGCTCCACAGGGCAGGTGTAGATATTGGGCACCTCCACGCAGCGGTCCCAAAGGGCCAAGGCACCCTCCTTCCTCGTCGAGAACTGCACCACTGTGGGGACAGGCCTTGTCAAGCCTCCCTGGGCATGGCAGCAGGTGGGGGACTCCTGCCCCCCATCTGGCACATACCAACAAGGGGAGACAGAGTCCTGCTCGGCCCCCAGGGTAGCACGAATGGTCTCCTTGGCCATGTGGCTTTACCTTCAGCAGCAGTAGCAGCTGCTCCCGCTCGGTCCTCTGTCAGCTGGCACACGATCTCCAGCACTTGAGCCTCCCGCAGCAGCCTGTCCAGGGCGTACATCTCCTGGCACCGCAGGGGACCAAAGGTGCCCAGCTTCTGCAAGGCATGGCCAGACCAGGGACCTCACCACCCACACCAACCTCCATGCTGCAGGAAGACACCCCTCAAGGTGGGACCCACAACCCACCCCAAGGCTTCCCTCCCCGGGATATCTGCAGCTACCATGCCCCAGCCCCTGTTCTCACCAGCAGCAGGCGGTTGCAGTTGGAGAGGTGAAGCACCAGGGCCTTATCCAGGAACTCATTGCCAGTGCTCATGGGGTCAGTGCTGGCCTCGGAGCCGCTGCACATGCCAGTGTCATCTGCCCCCGTCTCACTGGTGCTGGGGGCCCTGCTGCCAAGCCGGAGCCTGCCAGCCCTCCTGAGAGCCATGGAGAGACCGAGGCAGAAGGTCAGTACAGGAGACATGAACCTGGTCCTTCCCCAACCACAGAGGCAATGCTGGGCAGAGTTTCAGTAGGAGCTACAGTATCAAGGCACCAGGGCTGGGTGAAGGAGCAGGTCCCAGGGACACAGGGGGTGCCTCCCAGCCCAGCCACTATGGAGAGATGCAGAGTATCATTGTGCCACAAGAAGGAGAGATCCTGCTGCTTCTTGACTGGGACCAGCCCTGAGCTGTGATGGCCTGGTCTAAGTGGGCTTTTGTGCATCCTGTTAGAACTGGGCATCCCCCATCCCACCTACCCCCAGAGCCACATCCTGTCCTGCACCCCAACCCTTAAGTCCCATGATGCACCTCTCATCTTGGAGAGGATCCTCCTCAGAGCCCTCTGAGTCCTCCATGTCAGAGGTGTTGAGGAAGCTGAAGCTCTCCAGTGCATGTTCCACTGTCAGGCTGATGCTGGAGGCCCGGCTGAGGAAGACACCCTGTTTTTGCTGTGGAAGAAGGCATGGCTGGGTCAGATCCTGGCTTGTCAGCCAAGACAGCCCTTCCACCTGCATCCCTGGGCACTGCCATTAGGGATATCCCCATCCCTCTAGTTCCTAGGCACTGCCATGAGGTGTGGCCCTGCCACCCTCATCTTTGGCCACTAACATCAGAAACAGCCCTGTCCCCATCTTCCCTGGGCAATGCCATCAGGGATGGTCCTATGCCCAGGCACTACCATTAGAGGTGACCTTGCCAGCCCCATCCCTGGGCACTGCCATCAGGAACAGACCCATCCCCTTTGTCCCCAGGCACTGCTGGGATCCCCTTACCAGCAGCATCTCCTCCAAGTGCTTGAGCTCCCGTTCGAGTGGCTGCAACTCTGGGAACTGCCCCCGGTAGTCATCCAGCGCTGAGCCCAGGAGGCTGATGGCCTCCTCCAGACCCGAATCCACCACCTTCCCCCGTTGCACCTCGGGGACACCAGCAGGCAGTGGTGGAGCGGGGACAGGCCTCTCCTCTGCTGTCGCTTGTGCCAGTGCCACAGGGACCCCGGTGCCACAGATGCCCTGTGCTGGCACCCGGCTCTGCACCAGCTCAGCCCCGCCAGCCTTCTCCTCATCAGTCACAGCCCAGGCCACAGCAGCACGGGGCTTGGCCTCGGCCACCCTGTCCTGCCCAGCCACAGCGGCTGCCACCGAAGCACCAGGGACGGCATCCATGTCCTGCTCATCTGCCCCTGTGTCTTCCGAGCTGGGAGCGGGTTCCCAGGGGCTCTCTGCAGACTTGGCCTCCATCGTGGCATCCACGCTGGCCTCGCTGATGTGGCTCAGAGTCCGGGAGTAGGGCACATGCCCGTTGGCCACTGCCTCCTTCTTATGGCTGCCTGGCTCCTCTGGCTGGCTCCCAGTGGGAGGGATGCTGATGCTGCCAGACCCAGGCCCGGCTCCGACCTCCTCTGGCTGGTGGGAGAAGGAGATCTCAATGGCAGGGGCAGAGGCCTGCACCTCGGGCTGGACGATGGGCTTGTGTGTGGCATGGCGGGCACTGCCGGACAGCTGGGGGCTGGATGAGTCATCTGAGGACTCGGAGGAGATGGACCAGGCTGTGCCATTCTCCAGCTCCTCCTGGCGCCGCAGCATGTTCTGGGGAGAGAGAAAATGGAGTCAGAGAACACTTTCCTGCCGTCCCCAGTCCTCCAGCTGCCTTTCTGTTAACCAAGGGCAGCATCTGGCCAAGATGGAGGGCACCAAGGCTGCTGTGACAACTGGCGCAGGCTGCTGCACCGTATCAGCACTGCTGGCACAATAGGATGGGCAGAAAGGACCCATCAGACCATGTCTGTCTCTTCCAACCCTGCATTGCACTCCTTGCTGGGGTGGAAGGTCCAACTCCCCAGGACCATCTGCACATGTCCCCAAACCCTGGGGTGCCAGTGGCTTCCTGGCACAATGGGCAGCTCCAGCATGGCCATGACAGGGTGCAACATGTGAAGCTGAGGGCACTACGCACCATGGCTGCAAGGACAGCAGCAGCTCTACCACTAGCTCACGGTGACCAGCTCTGGTCATCACACCAATATTACACCAGGTCTTCACTGTTGCTGAACAAACATCACATTAGCATCACACCAGCACCATGACAGCATCACACTGGTGCAACGCCAGCACTGACACCATCACGCCAGTGCCATCACTCCAGCACCACACCAGCACCACGCCAATGTCACAGTACACCAATGCCACTAATGCAAGGACACAGACAAGTCTTCTACTCACTAGTGCCCAAGTCTTGGACAAGGGCACGTGGAGCATCTCCCAGGGCCAGCCAGACCCTAGCCTGGCAGGATCAGGCTGCTGGGCATCATTGAGGGCTAGTGAGCAGGAGATAAGGAGTGGCTACATCTACTGCAGGATGGCAACACCGCTGGACTAAGCTACTGGCCGGCTCCAGCCCTCTCACTTACGCGACCCTGCTGTGGCCATCTCCCAAGCTCAGCCGAGGAGACATCGCCACAGGAGCAGCTCTGAGACAGCTTGTCGAACAGTGTCTCCCGAAAGATGTCCACCAAGGACCAACCGTGTTTGTCGGATGCCCGCCCTGGGCTCTTGGGCAGAGAAAAGAGGAGCTGTGAGCATGGGAGGAGCAGGTGCCAGTACAGCTGGAGAGGAGCTGTCCACTCCCATGCCTGAGCTGTGCCACCCTCTGGGATGTAGCCTGGGGACATCCCAGACACCTCCACAGGCCACCTCTCCCAAGCAGCCCTGCACAGTGCCACACTTACATAGAACGCCTGTTCCCGCAAGGACGGCGTGTCAGGAGGGCTCTGGTTGTAGGTGGAGAACCTCTTGTTCACTGTGGAGGCCTTGTTGACTGTGCTGGCTGCCGAGGGCTGGTCGTCCTTGTCGAAGGGGCTGGAGAGGAAAGCATGGAGGTGAGGGGTGTGTGCCAGACTGGGAAGGCCTCAACCCTGTTCTATACTGGAGTCTCCAGGACCCCATCCAGTCTTGCTCTGGTTTTCCATAATTGCAGCCCAGTTTGGGGATGGCCACCTTTTGGCACACCATGTCAGCCCTGCCATGCATTACCAGTAATGCCTGCTGAGATACTCACTTCCAGGTCACCTCCAGGCTGAGTTTGAGGGTGCCCAGGTCATTGATATCCACAGCCACGACCTGAGGCAGTGCTGCAAAGAGGTCCTTGGTCTCGCAGGACACATTGCCCACCACAACATGGTTGGCCAAGCTCTTTAGCTCTGTCACCTGGAGAAGGAGATGAAGAAGAGGATGAGGTGAAGCTGCAGGCTTTGTATTATCCATGATGTTTGTGAGCATGCTGTGTGCCAGGCTGCCACTGCCACCAGACGGCCTCCTCCCACCCCAGCAAGGATGAGGTCCTGGAGGGAAGCCTTTCTGGGGCGCAGGATGGAGCTGGTCAACACCCCCTTCTGCACTGTACCTTGATGGACAGGAACTCAGTGACAAGAGGCAAGAAAACCATTTCCTCGCTGTCCCACACCTGCTTGCTGTTCACCTCAATCCGCCCCCGCAGCTTCCACCGCTGCCGTCCATACTTCATGAAGATCTAGAGATGGAGAGGTGTGGAGGAACACTCAACACTGGGGTGATGGGTGCTCTCTGTGCATCCCCTGGACATGGCCAGGGCCCTCATACCACACAACACTGCCCTGCAACATGCCCTCCACACCAGCGCCCACCTACGCCTCCCAGGCACCCTAAGGACAACAGGTCAGAAGAGCAGATCCCAACCCATCTGGTCCCACCAACCTCATACTGGTCACCAGCACAAAGCCGGGCAAAGCCTGCCAGTCCTGCAAGAGAAGGCAGAGAGGCATCAGCACGCAGCAGGCAGCAGGCAGGCAGCGGGCCAGGGATGGTGCGGGATGCGTTACCTTTCATCCGCACGTGGAACTCGCCCAGCTGGCTCTCCAGCTCGTTCTCCAACAGACACATGTTCTGGAGACAGCAAACAGAAGGGACCCATCAGCAGCCACCCATGGGACACAGCACTCTGCCAGCCCACCCCAGGCCAACTGCCTCACCTCCGTGTACTCCTTGTAGCCCTTGTTGGCCTCGGCCAGGCTCTCACGTGCCTCCCGGCTGCCCGGCGAGCCTGTGCTATAGGCCTTGACCATGTTGTGGGCCCCATCGCGGAGCCGCCGCTGGATGCAATAAGCCTCATAGAGCTCATCTATCTGCAAGGGAGGGCCAGAGTTGTGGTGAGGGGCAGGGCTGAGGACAGCTGAACTGTCTCAGTGCTCCACCAAGGTTGTGCCAAGGTGAGCCTGCTGCCCAGGTCTCACCTTGCTAGCGTGAAACTCCAGGCGACGCAGAAAGCGCTCAATTGATTTCACTTGCTGGAAAAGTAGAGAAGATGGCATGAGTCGCAGCCCAACATCCCCAGAGAGGAGCCACAGGTCAGAAGGTACCCTGGTGTGTGCCTGTGCTGTGGCTGAAACAGGTCCTGGTCACTGGCAGCCAGTGGTGAGCAGAGCAGAGGCTGCGCTTGCACCCAGGTGCTGCAGCAAATTCCTGCCTCCTGTGCTCTGGAAAGTCCTCCAGGAGGCCCTCAGTCAGTTTTCAGATGACACCGAGATGTGTGGTTGTGATGATCTGCTTAAGGATAGGAGGCTCTACAGAGGAGTCTGGCCAGGCTGGATAGATGGGCTGAGACCAGTGGGTGAAGCTGAAAAAGGCCAAGGGCCGGGTCCTGCCCTCAGGTCACAACCACCCCCTGAAACACCCCAGGCTGGGGCAGAGCGGCTGGAAAGTGGCTGGTGGGAAAGAACCTTGGGGGAATTGGTCAACAGCCAGATGAAGATGAGCCAGAGTGTGCCCAGGTAGTCAAAAAGGTGACCAGCATCCTGGCTTGTGTCAGCACTGGTGTGGCCAGCAGGACTACGGCAGGAATTGTCCCTCTGGACTGGGAACTGGGGAGGCCACACTTCGAATCCTGGGTTCAGTTTTGGGACTCTCACTCCAGGAAGAACATTGAAGGGCAGGAGCATGTCCAGAGAAGGGCAACAAAGCTGGGCAAGGGTCTAAAGCACAAGTGTGGTGAGGAGCAGCTGAGGGACGTGGGGTTGTTTGAGCCTGGAGAAAAGGAGGCTCAGGGGAGACTTTCTGGCTCTGGACAACTCCCTGATAGGAGATTTGAGCCAGAGAGGGTTGTCTCTGCTTCCAAGGAACAAGTGACAGGGCAAGAGGAAACAGCCTCAAGTTGCCCCTGGGGAGGTTTAAGTTGGACCTGAGGAACAATTTCTTTCCTGCAAGGGTTGTCAAGGCCTAGCCCAGGCTGCCAGGGCAGTGGTGGAGTCCCCATCCCTAGCGAGGTTTTAAAAGCCATGAAGATGTGGTGCTGAGGGACATGGTTTAGTGGTGTCCTGGCAGTGCTGGGTTAATGGTTGGACTTGATCTTAAAAGTATTTTCCAACCTAAAAAAGTCCTGTGATTCCCTGGCTAACCCAGGCTCAGCACTCACCAACCATAACTTCTGTTTGCAAGAAACAGGCTATAAGCCCCTACCTGTCTCTGCTCTGCCCCTGCCAAGAACTACCCAGTCTGCAGAATCCTGATGCCACCCACAGGGGCTCTGCCAAACAGGGGCCAGGGGCTGGCAGCAGGGCAGTGGAAGCAGAGAGGGGCTGGCAGCAGCACACCCAGGCACTGGGAAGGGGGGGGACATGGGGAGACACAGGGCACTGATCCCTCTTACCTTATCCAGATCGTAGAGAAAGCCCTGGAGGAAAGAGGAGAGGGATAAGATGCAGCACAAAGCCAGCTCTGCCCATCCAAGGAGACCCAGCACCCACCACCCAGAGCATGTTGGCAGGGACATGCAGCATCCAGATGGTTGGACTGTGCATGACAGCAGGACAGTAGACCTGTGCAGCCCAACACCAGAGCCCAGGCTGGCCCTTGACATCCCCACAGAAGCAGGTTCTGCCCCAGGACATCGACGGACCATGAGTTGTCCCAACCATGCCCACAACTTCAGCTGCCTGCCCAAAGTACCGCTCCCCATAAGGCTCTTCCCAAGTGACACTCACCAGGCGTGAATTCCTCTTGGACTCGCGGATCTGCGTGCTGAGTTTCTCCAGTTCCAACTGGTGCACCTCCAGGTAGGCTCTGGGGGAAACCACACCACAGGGTCAGGCTGGGACATTATGTCCAGGCCTCCTGTCATCCACAGACCACACCAACCCAGCACATCTGACCCTGCATCTCTGCTCGCAGCTCCAGCACCCAGGTAAGGGAGCCCACCAGTGTCTCCACGTAGGATGTGGTGAGATGTGGACACCTGGCAGCTCTGGGACACCCAGGCACTTCACCCAGAAGTCCTGGCATGTACTTGCCTGGCAAGAGCAGAGAACTGCCAACCCTACCCATGTCAAGCTGTCCCTGTGCCCCTCAGGAGCTCCCTGCCTCCCACCACCCAGCCATGGGGAGCTCTGGCACTTACGTCAGGCCCTTCTTGAGAGCTTCGTACACCTCATCCAGGCGGTTGGGCTGAGGCACCTTGGGTGGTGGGGATTTGTGGGACATTGAGAACATCCTACTGACCCTGGAGCCAGTCTTGCGGGAGACAGTGGGAGTGAAGGGTGAGAGGTTCCTGGGGAGAGAGGTTGGAAAACTCAGGATAGCCAGGGTCAGCACAAAGCACCAGGGTCTACCTGTGTGCTTCATCCTGTCTTGAGACACAAAGGAGCTCCAGGATGGAGGCTTGGTCCACCTGGAACTGACTGCCTCTCCCAGGACTCCCTGACAACCAGTCTAACTGGGTAAGATGGGGGCACAAGGCTGGGCAGTGCTGCTTGCACCACATGCCTGCAGCCCCTCCATCCCTACAATGCATTTGGCTGCCCCAAAGCCACAGGAAGGACAAGGAAAACACTGGAATCTGGCAGTGGAGAAGAGCAGGGGCTGACCCCTATCCTAGCAGGGCCAGAGGTGCTGGCCATGGGGTAGCCTCTGCAGAGGTGTGGGGGTCCCAGGCTGGAGGGAGCAAAGGCAAATGGAGCTGGCACCAGCCAGAACCAAGCTGTGCTCCTGGAGTGTCCATGGGGACAACTCCAGCCCTGGCCACCCTCCAAAAGGGCCATGCTCTGCTCCACCACCAGCAGCCCAGATTGCCAGGGGCACAGAGATACTGCCTGTGGTATGGGCAGTGTGGCAGGGTGACACTTGCCACCATTGGCTTGCTGCCCTACCACCCTGCAGGGAACAGGCAGGGATCCCAGCGGGTGGCAGCATGGGAGCATCCTGGGGACAAGCAACCCTGTCATCCCACCATACAATGCAGCAGCACAGGACAGGGACATCCTCACCAACACTACGCCTCTCCAGATGTCACCAAACCCACTGTATGGAGCTGCCAGCTACCAGTTACTTCCATGTGCCCCCAGTGCCACCCTGGGGACCTCCTCAGGCAGACCCAAAGGGATGCAGACCCCACACTCAGGACCTGAACACCACCCTTCCTGCCTTGTGCAATGGGAGTCACTCCCCAGCCCAGCGAGCAACGCCCCACTCAGACCGGCTCTTCCCTTCCTCCTTCCAACGTGTCGTCACCACCATCGCCCAGGAGACACTGTGGGCTCCTCAGTTCCCAACCCCAGGCTGGACCTCCCATCCTGTGCTGTTCTTGCGGGAGTGGCCAAAAGACTTCCCCGAATCACTGCAGGGGGGGGTGGGAAATTAATGTCTTGGCCTTCTCCCAAGTCAAAGCAATGGGTAAGTGCTTGATTTCCACCATCCCTCCACATTTCCGTCGTCCAAGGTCCCTGAAGGCATCTCCCATGAGCTCTCCCCACCAACCACTTCTCTCTGGGCATCCAAAAGTCCTCCCTTTTTCCTGTCCCCAGTGAGCTCCTCTGGCATCTCCAGATTCAGCAAAATGCTGGTGGCCTTGCAAGTGTCACTTGGCCCAGAGGCTGGAGAGGACCTAGGGACAAGAGCTGAACAGGGCTGGCAGTCTGCTTCCAGGCATGGGGAGGCTCTACCTGAGCTTGTGCCCACCCAGTGAAGGTGCCCATAGCCTAGCAAGGCAGCTTGGCACTGCCTCTCCCAGCCATTTGGCTGAGAGATGTCTCTCCCTCTGAACCAGAGGGTGCACTGGGAGGTAAGGAGCCTGCCTGGGTACTCAGAAAAGGGATTAAAAGCATTAAAATGTTGTAGTCCTGCAGCCCACACACATGGCGTGCCCATGTCCCGAGAACCACCTGAGAGAGCGTTGCCAGGAGCTAAGGGTGGTGCGGAGGAGGATGGCAGGGACGAGCAGCGTGGGGGGTGGTTCTCACTGACACAAGGTTCAGCAGAGAGGAGGAAGAAGGTGGGAAGAAGGTGTTTTGGTGGGACCAAAACATTGTCAGCAGCCAGAGAGGATGAGTAGGGAATGGCTGCTCCTCACACGGCAGCTGATGGGCAGCCAATAAAACCGTTCAGCAAGAGGTTTGAAATGACCCAGAGGAAACCCTGCTTCACACCAGCACTCAAACCCCAGAACTGGCCACGCAGGATGTCAAGGCCGCCAGGACATGGCACTTCAAAGACACCCCAGCTCCTTCACCACATCCATTAAACTTTATGAGATGGTTACAAAGCAAGACCTTAAGAGCTAGCTGAAGCATGAGGGTGAGCTACACTTCTGTGCTGTGGTTACACCAGGGTCCTCACCCAGCCTGGGACATGACATGGTGGAGGGTTGGGGTGATGGGCTCCCATCTGGCCTTGATGCTCCCTGTTCAACATCCCCCAGCTACCATAAAGGTTCCTGAGAGACATGCCAGGATAGTAGATTGGGAAGGCACCTCAGGATGTGCAGCACATCCCACCACCACACCCAAGCCTGTCCCCGTCCTGCCCTCACAGCAGGAGCACCCACATCCTACCTGAAAGGCCGGTCGACCGACGAGTTCACTCCGGCAAAGGACTGGCTCCTATTGATCTTGGTGACAAGGACTCGGCGCTGCGGGCGCACAGACAGTGACATCGTTGAGTGTGACCTGGAGGGCCTCCCTGCAGGGCACAAGAGAGCAGGGTCACTGTCACTGCTGCCGGGACCGAGAACAGCACCCACAGACCAGGGTGGGCTGCAGCACTCATGGGCTAGAGGCCTTACCTCCCTCTCAGCCCAGGGACTGTGGACATAGGTCCTGTGCTGCCCCTGGTGATGATGCCACTGCCCTACCCTGCCCCAAAAGGGCTTTGGACACTATGAGCAGTCAGTGGAGACAGACGAACGGATGTGTCCCAGCTTGGCCCCATGGAGCCACAGGAAGAGGCTGACGCCCAGTGCCTACCATGGCCCTTCCCAGACATAACCATGGCAGACCCTCTGCTGTTTCCAGACCTGCCACCTCCTCCCAAGTGCTGCCTCATCCTGTGTCCTGCTGTCACCCGTGCTACCCGGCTGCAGGGGCAGGAAGGGTGTGGGGCCGGACCTGGCTACCCAGCCCTTTGCTGTCTCCACATTTGCTTCCGTTTGCTCCAGCGACCAGGAGGAAAACACACAGGCAACAAAGAGCTTTGGAAAGTCCTGACTTTGCCAGGAGCTCTGTGTCGGGAAGACCGAACCATTCCCTGCTGGACCCTGGAAAGTCCCTGTGGACATCGTATGTTGAACCCTATAGCCAACACAGCTCTGCCAGGAGACGGTATCAGAAGCCACCAAAACGACTACCAGTCCTTGCCTGTCCCCATGATGGCCAGTCCAGGGCTCCTCCTGGCCCTGCCACGCCCCAGCAGCACCAGCTGGACACACAGGGCACACATAGGAACAAGGCAGTGGCTACTGGATGCTCCACATCATCCCGGCCACTGATGACACCAGCTCAATCCCTCTGTCCCCACCAGCCCCCAGAGCTGAACTGCAGGAGCCAGAAGCCACCAGGCATGAGGCCACAGAGTACCCGGCAGCTGTGGACTGCATCAGGGAAGGCCAGGCAGGGCCCCAGGGACCTGCCAGCTTCCCCAGCTGGTAGATGGAGCTGAACTAACCCCAGTCAGAGCCACCCCCCTCAGCTTCCTATGGGGTTACTCTGCCTTTCCTCCTGCCCAGCACCACCAGCAGTGAGCCCCCAGCCTCAGCAGCAACAGGGATAGCATGGGGACATAGACACTGACAGAGCTCCCACCCTTATCTATTCCCACTCCTTTCCTGGGCACAACAGGGCCCAAGAACCCACTGAAACCAGCCCCGCATGGCACACACCTGCTTAGCCGTCGGTGGGTGTCCCTTGGATGCTGTGCTCCCCGCCGCCCTGCAGCCATGCTGTCCCTGCCAGGCAGCTACGTTGTCACTGCCCCGCAGCCATGCTGTCACTGTCCTGCAGCCACGCTGTCACCGCCCCGCATGCTGGGCTGGGGCATTTGCCAGGCATTTGCAGCACCCCAGATGAGCCAGGGCGGTTGGGAGTCAAAGGCAACCACTGCTGAGAACCTCCATCCCAGTGGAGCTGGGATGCAGTAAGTCCATCCAGTCCCACCTTGGCACTCAGGTCCCAGCCCAGGACCACGAAGCTGTTCTGTGGGTCTCACCACGTCGATGTTATCTCAGAGCCAGCCCCTCCAGTTTCCAGGACAACACTGTCCCAATTAAGCTTATTAGGAGAAGCTATAATCCCTGGCAGCCGGGCTGACCTGCAAGGCCTGGGCAGATTACCTTCTGCAGGGCTCTTTAATCTGTTCCCCACTGAGCAAGGCCCGTGGCACCTGTGCTTGATGCCCCAGCACCCCTACAATGGGGAGTGTCTCCTTGTGTGGGGCAGGTCACAGCTCTCACAGGCTAAGTATGGCCCTGCCAGCCCATCCTTCTCCTGCCTATGCTGCCATCTTAGGGGCATGAGGGGGCTCTAAAGAGAGTCACCCAGGCAAGAGACTGCACTGGGGAAAAAAGCTGCTGTAGATGTTGGAGCAAAGAATGATGCTGAGGGTGTTGGAGAGGAGAAGGATGATGGGAGTGCTGTGAGGAACCAACTCCCCAGCACAACTCCTCAGGAGAGTCAGAGCAATCCCCAGCCACTCACACAGACCCTTCCCTGTTTCCAGCTGCCACCTGCACTGCACTGGATTGTGCTCATGGCACTGGAAGCTCCTGAGCCAGCACAGGGAGCAGTGCCATGAGCAGTGGCTGCTGACAAGACCACATCCCTGTGCTCCTGCCCAGAAACCTGTCTCTCCCTGAACCAGCCCCTGCAATGCCCACAGTGATCTGAGGCAAGATCATTGGCAGGATGGGTGCAGACTCGAGTCAGCAGCAACGGACATGCTGCCAGCCAGCCCAGCACCCAGCTCTGGTCACTGCCAGGCCCTGCCAGCACCAACCTGTCTGCCGCAGCACCCTGCAGCCCAGCTCCTGTGCCAGGACCCCAAACCCACTTTGATGTGGGGCAAACGGTGCCCCTGTTCTGTGGAAGCAGTGCTCCTAGAGCCCCAAGGATGCTGGAGCCTGGCACAGGCAGGCAGCCAGCCAGGTGCTAGAGGGCAGCATAAGGCAGGGCAGGCAGCGTGGGGGGTCTCAGCTCCTGGCATGCTTGGGAGGAAAATAACCCTGGCGTGGTGCATTCCTGACATTACCAAGATAAGAGGTACCTGGTACTGAGGCAGCAGGGCCAGCCCCAGTAGGGAGCAGAGCCGGGGGGCACACATGGAAGGGGCCACCGCCAACTGCCACATCTTACCCAGGCTGGTGAGCCCTGTGCCAGGCTGGCACCAGGCACAGCATCAGCACACCCGTGTCCCTGCCAGACACTAAGCCCCAAGCACATCCCTCCCTCCTGAGGAGCTGCTGAGGTCCTGCCCCAGAGGTCCTACCCCAAAGGTCCAGTCCCCACCAGCCCCCTGCCCTTAATTAGAGCTTTGACACTAACTAATCCGCCTCCCAACCCAGCTTTTCACCTTGCTGTGTCTGCACCGCAGGCTGCCTGCAGCTCTCCTGGTGTAGGAAACACAGTCCTGGGAGTCCCTCTGTCCGTCTCCAGCCAGCGCTGCCCACAGGCAGCAGCCAAGAGGGCAAAGCACTCAGCTGCTCACAGCTGGGCAGGCAGCGCAGCAGGGCTGGGAGTGTGCTGGAGCCCACGCCAGGGTTCTCCAGCCTGGCTGCTGACGGCTCCTCTCTCGACGCCTGCCTGGTGCTCTGGAGATGATTGGGATCCCAAGAATGCTGGTCTGAGCAGCGGAGGGGGCAGTCCGACCGGCTGGGTTGGTCCCAGCTGGTTTCTGTTTCCAACACTCAGACACCAGCCTCAGGTCGCTCTGGCGGGTTTATCAACACTGCCCTGGTCGAGGAGACGCCCCAAACTGGCTCCCCCTCCCAAATCCTCAGCCCCGCAGCCCAGGGAGCTGGGGTGCTCTGACCAGCATCTCCAGTAAGGTCACTCGATGGAGACCAGCAAGGCTTGGGGTGGCCAACCCAGTGTCCTCCAGCACCCCTGACTCCCAGAAGCAGCACCTGTGACCAGCCAGCAGCACCCATAGCCACCCAAAGGGCTACCCCAGGAAGCGGGGGCTGGCAGGGCTGGGTTGTGGTCCCCACACTGGTGGCACTGCAGCCTCCTCCCAGGGCACAGTAAAGTCACAGTGCCCCCCAGTAAGGGTATGGTGGCTGTGGGATAGCCCATCCTGCCAATAGCTCAGTCACCCAAGGTGTCTGTGGCAAGATGGGGGGTTCTGCCACCCCATGCCAGAGGCATGACCCTGCCTACCCCTGCACCCTTGGGTGCATGTCCCTTGGGGCATGGCAGGGATGGCCTCGGGAGCCTGTGAACTCAGCCTGTTGGCACAGACCAGCTGCTGTGTCCTTGTTTGCACAGCTGCGTCCCGCTGCCCTGACCCCGGCACATACCCCGGCCCCCCGCCAGCCCCTTCCGGCCCTGGGGCGGCCCTTGGCTGTCTCCCACCGTGGGCTGGAGCAGCTCTTCCTTCCCTCCCATCGCCCCTTGGCCCTCCCCAGCACAGAGGACAGAAGCGTCCAGAGACCGATGTCACACCGCCTTGGTCACAGGGAGACTGGGACACCTCTTCCCTGGCCTCCCCTGTACTCTGCCTCTCCTCTAGGCAGGCAGGACCCTTCCTGCCTTCCCCCCATGCTGGGTGTTTGGGGTTCTTTGGGGTTTAGATTGGTTAGTGAACAGCATCCCAGCTCCCCCATCACTCACTGGGAGAGAAACTCCCAGCCATAGTCAGAGCAGGGAATGGTCATTAGGGTGCTGCGGGGTGGGGGGGCTGGATGGGTGCTGGGTGGCCCCAGCTCCACAGCGGTGGGGACACGGAGCCTGGTATCCGCTCCTTGGGCTGAGCGTGAGGGCTGCAGGAAAGGGAAGGAGCTGGGAATGGGAAGAATTGGAGGAAGTGCTTATTTACCCCATGGAGAATCCCCGAGGAAGGGCAGGGCACAGGCAGACACTCATGGACAGCTCTCCAGGGGGGCTTACAGCCTCCCATCCCACCACCCATCCCATGGGTTCCCAGTTCACAGCCAGAATGGGCTATAATCCCCAGACTGGGACCCAGCTGGGGCCAGGTAGTTCCCCAGTGCCTAGCTGAGCTCAAGCCCAACCTGTTTTCTAGGATGGCTCCTGAGAAGCTGCCCAGGACCATCAGCAAAGTGGGTCTCCCACCACCAACAGCATAGACTGAGCACCCAGCTAGGAACCCTGTGGCTCTGGAGGCCTAGATCACCTCCATGCCCTGCTACATGGGACTACAGCCTAGTCAGGGGTACCAGATCCTGCTCCTGAGTAGTCAGTGACCCCTCTCAGGCTGCTGAGCAGAAACAGAGCTCCAGAATGATGTTGATGGGAGAACCTCACAAAGGTCCCACATGCTACCTTCACCTCCACCTGCTCATCTCCAGGATGATCTGCTGGGTAGCAGTAGCTCCCCCACACCAAATCCTGCCTGGGCAACATGGTCCTTGTGCGTGAGAGCAGCCTCAGGACCCTCAGTCCTGCCTGGGGGCTGCGGTGCCAAGGGTACTCAGCATGGATCTGGGCTCTGTTTGTCCTCATTAGCATGGCCGGTGGGTCCCATCCTGCCACAGACACCCCGTCGCAACACCCCTTCACTGCATGCCACGCTAACAACCGTGCCCTTTGCTGCTGGTGGACACCCACCCCTGGGGAAGTCACTCCTCTCCCAAAAAGCTCCTCCATGAGTCTGTTCATGTCACTCCAGGAGCCTCCAATTGCCACGGGCACTAAATTCCCCCAAATTCACGGTGTTTGCCGGCGCTTTTCGGTACCTTTCGGTTTGCCGTTCATGGCGGGTTGCGGCAGTACGTCCCGCTCGGGCTGGGGTCAGTGTCTTGGGCGGCTGTTGCTCTCTCATGCCGTCCGTCAGTCTGTCCATCCGCCCGTGTGCAGGGGCCGAGGGCCGGGAGGGCTCCCCCGGGTAGCCAGTCTCCTCCCACGCTTCCCCTGCCCGAGGGCTGACATCACTGCCCAGCGCCGCAGCCCCAACCATGACGGAAGGGTGGACGGCGGGTGGAAGGACAGAGAACGGGAGGACAGAAGGTCACCCTTGGAAGGAGGGGACCCCCAGCCCTTGCTCTCCCAGTAGCAGGGACAGCACCACTCGGTCCCCATCCTTCCCTCCCCCTGCGGAAACTGAGGCACAGGGGAGGGGATCACGCCACAGGTCACCCCGGTGCAGAGTGCTCCCTTCCCAGCCCCTCTCCAGGTCACTTTAGAGTAGGGGGGAGAGACGGGCTGAAGTCTGCGCTGGGCACTGTGGTGTGTCCCCGGGGCAGCTGCACCAGCCTCGTGCCAACCAAGCCAACCCCCCTGAGACTGCTCCCCTTGGAGACCCTAAAACCACCGTAGCTTTGCCATGGGCTTCCCCTGCAGCATGCCCATGGGCACCTCTCAACATCCATAAGCTGCTGGGAAAAGCGTTTCCTTGCTCAAATGTCCCTAGTTTGCATCACCC